>JALJAT010000204.1:0-30000 GCA_034768735.1 Schistosoma mekongi | reverse complement strand
CCACAACTCCATCTGCTCAAATGTAGTGGTCATATTGAATTTTTTCAAATAAAATTTATGACACTGAATGCGATTCTTGTGCTGATTGGATAATAAAATAGGCTAGACTTTACGACCAATGACTGCGTAAGCTGGATTCACTTTAAACTCCGTCGCCAATTGTTATGTATTGAAAAATAATACTATTGAAAATAATACTCTATGACCTTGATAGCTGCAGACGATGAGCTAGCTTGGATACGATAATTTTCACCCCCGTCGCCAATTGTTATGTATTGAAAAATAATAAATAATGAGTGTCCTTGATATCTGCCAATCAGAATACGGATGCGTCAGCCCCACGACTACCAACCCCCCAAAGCCGGAATAGAGAAGACAGCAGCTATGAGCCAACCAGACACAATCAACCCAGTCCAATTGCCGGTCGTATTGTATTTTAATCATGCGTTTATATATATACATATATATATAAATATATACAAATTCAGACCACACAGCAAACCAATTAGGGATTTTACATTAATACAAAATAGGAGAGATTGTGGCAGTGAATACGGGTAACTTGTACACAACCAAATAACTGTAGTCCATTATAAGAGATAATACAATAACAGCAAATATACTAAACGGGAGGACAGAGTAAGAGGAACATAATAATAATAATAGAAAATGTAATGTTTACATTACACACGACCAGAATAAATGAATTAGTCCTCTAAAATACAGTCCTAGAAGTCCTTTCACTCTTCTTTAGTGGTCCGACATAACACCTCCCCTTTTTGAAAAATAAAATAATGACATGGTTCCATTAGTTCACGTAAATCTGCGTGGTCGTGCACAACTAGAAAAAAATCACTCAAGAAAAGGAAACATGATTAATTACAAATTTCGGAACACAACCACTATCTACCGCTAATCTCCTCCTCCACGGAAAATTGTGGGTTCCTTGCGTGGTAACCAGGTCAATACTTCATCATGTTTAACATATTTTGTCTTTAAGTCGGCATTGTCACAACTTCTTGGACGAATTAGGAAGATAATGCGTTGACCACATCTGGAGTGTACTTTGGCAATGATACCAATCTTCCTCGGCTTAATGAATGTTCTTGCTGAATGCTCCAGCTTCTTCCTGTATACAGCAGACACTTTGGGCATGTTACTTAAGATAACTTTCTGACTCTGAATGCGTGCCATACAACGTGCACCAAGTACGACAGTTTTCTTGGGTGGGCTAATGGCCCGTGCATATGGGGACTCAATGACATTAAACTCCGGCAATGCTACTGCTGCCTGGGAAACAATGGTAGTGACTGTGTCATTTTCTCGCTCTGCTTCGTCGGAAACAATGATAGGGACTGCGTTAGTTTCCTGCTTCATTTCTTCAACAAAAGCAGACTCAAATAATTCATTCTCTGGATTCCTTGGGGCAGCATCATTTAATTTTGAACCTTCTTTGACTGGACTGAAATATTTCGCTAGCACAGATTCTAACATTTGAGCTTGGGCAGCTAAAAACACTCTCTGCTGCTGCTGAAACCACAACTCCATCTGCTCAAATGTAGTGGTCATATTGAATTTTTTTCAAATAAAATTTATGACACTGAATGCGATTCTTTGTGCTGATTGGATAATAAAATATGCTAGACTTTACGACCAATGACTGCGTAAGCTGGATTCACTTTAAACTCCGTCGCCAATTGTTATGTATTGAAAAATAATACTCTATGACCTTGATAGCTGCAGACGATGAGCTAGCTTGGATACGATAATTTTCACCCCCGTCGCCAATTGTTATGTATTGAAAAATAATAAATAATGAGTGTCCTTGATATCTGCCAATCAGAATACGGATGCGTCAGCCCCACGACTACCAACCCCCCAAAGCCGGAATAGAGAAGACAGCAGCTATGAGCCAACCAGACACAATCAACCCAGTCCAATTGCCGGTCGTATTGTATTTTAATCATGCGTTTATATATATATATATATATATTATATATACAAATTCAGACCACACAGCAAACCAATTAGGGATTTTACATTAATACAAAATAGGAGAGATTGTGGCAGTGAATACGGGTAACTTGTACACAACCAAATAACTGTAGTCCATTATAAGAGATAATACAATAACAGCAAATATACTAAACGGGAGGACAGAGTAAGAGGAACATAATAATAATAATAGAAAATGTAATGTTTACATTACACACGACCAGAATAAATGAATTAGTCCTCTAAAATACAGTCCTAGAAGTCCTTTCACTCTTCTTTAGTGGTCCGACATAACACCTCCCCTTTTTGAAAAATAAAATAATGACATGGTTCCATTAGTTCACGTAAATCTGCGTGGTCGTGCACAACTAGAAAAAAATCACTCAAGAAAAGGAAACATGATTAATTACAAATTTCGGAACACAACCACTATCTACCGCTAATCTCCTCCTCCACGGAAAATTGTGGGTTCCTTGCGTGGTAACCAGGTCAATACTTCATCATGTTTAACATATTTTGTCTTTAAGTCGGCATTGTCACAACTTCTTGGACGAATTAGGAAGATAATGCGTTGACCACATCTGGAGTGTACTTTGGCAATGATACCAATCTTCCTCGGCTTAATGAATGTTCTTGCTGAATGCTCCAGCTTCTTCCTGTATACAGCAGACACTTTGGGCATGTTACTTAAGATAACTTTCTGACTCTGAATGCGTGCCACACTACGTGCACCAAGTACGACAGTTTTCTTGGGTGGGCTAATGGCCCGTGCACATGGGGACTCAATGACATTAAACTCCGGCAATGCTACTGCTGCCTGGGAAACAATGGTAGTGACTGTGTCATTTTCTCGCTCTGCTTCGTCGGAAACAATGATAGGGACTGCGTTAGTTTCCTGCTTCATTTCTTCAACAAAAGCAGACTCAAATAATTCATTCTCTGGATTCCTTGGGGCAGCATCATTTAATTTTGAACCTTCTTTGACTGGACTGAAATATTTCGCTAGCACAGATTCTAACATTTGAGCTTGGGCAGCTAAAAACACTCTCTGCTGCTGCTGAAACCACAACTCCATCTGCTCAAATGTAGTGGTCATATTGAATTTTTTTCAAATAAAATTTATGACACTGAATGCGATTCTTTGTGCTGATTGGATAATAAAATATGCTAGACTTTACGACCAATGACTGCGTAAGCTGGATTCACTTTAAACTCCGTCGCCAATTGTTATGTATTGAAAAATAATACTCTATGACCTTGATAGCTGCAGACGATGAGCTAGCTTGGATACGATAATTTTCACCCCCGTCGCCAATTGTTATGTATTGAAAAATAATAAATAATGAGTGTCCTTTCCTTGATATCTGCCAATCAGAATACGGATGCGTCAGCCCCACGACTACCAACCCCCCAAAGCCGGAATAGAGAAGACAGCAGCTATGAGCCAACCAGACACAATCAACCCAGTCCAATTGCCGGTCGTATTGTATTTTAATCATGCGTTTATATATATACATATATATATAAATATATACAAATTCAGACCACACAGCAAACCAATTAGGGATTTTACATTAATACAAAATAGGAGAGATTGTGGCAGTGAATACGGGTAACTTGTACACAACCAAATAACTGTAGTCCATTATAAGAGATAATACAATAACAGCAAATATACTAAACGGGAGGACAGAGTAAGAGGAACATAATAATAATAATAGAAAATGTAATGTTTACATTACACACGACCAGAATAAATGAATTAGTCCTCTAAAATACAGTCCTAGAAGTCCTTTCACTCTTCTTTAGTGGTCCGACATAACACCTCCCCTTTTTGAAAAATAAAATAATGACATGGTTCCATTAGTTCACGTAAATCTGCGTGGTCGTGCACAACTAGAAAAAATCACTCAAGAAAAGGAAACATGATTAATTACAAATTTCGGAACACAACCACTATCTACCGCTAATCTCCTCCTCCACGGAAAATTGTGGGTTCCTTGCGTGGTAACCAGGTCAATACTTCATCATGTTTAACATATTTTGTCTTTAAGTCGGCATTGTCACAACTTCTTGGACGAATTAGGAAGATAATGCGTTGACCACATCTGGAGTGTACTTTGGCAATGATACCAATCTTCCTCGGCTTAATGAATGTTCTTGCTGAATGCTCCAGCTTCTTCCTGTATACAGCAGACACTTTGGGCATGTTACTTAAGATAACTTTCTGACTCTGAATGCGTGCCACACTACGTGCACCAAGTACGACAGTTTTCTTGGGTGGGCTAATGGCCCGTGCACATGGGGACTCAATGACATTAAACTCCGGCAATGCTACTGCTGCCTGGGAAACAATGTTTTACTGTGTCATCGGCTACACACTCTCTAAAGATTCTGATACAGGGTAGCATATAAAGTTGAAAATCAGCAACATCTAAAGTGGTTGGAACGTATACCTAACCATCGACTATCTCGAAGTACGTTATTGGTAGATGTATTTGGTAGGAAATTAATACAGGAGACCAAATCCAAACGAGTATGTTTTTACAAAATCACTGAGTATTGGATTGAGCACATAGCATGGTTGAGGTTGCGCGATCGGTGGGTGGAGACTTTGGGTAGCAGATCAAAACCGGTCACAGATGCACTCACACTTTGTCTTCCATTAGATCTAGTTTCATAGTTACTTTGTATCCTTAGGCCAGTGAATTCAATTGTTTGTTCTTAGATTATATCTAAGCTTAATTGTTTTACTACTACTATTTATACATACTAACTTGGTATTCACCATGACAATTTTATCGAACTGTGATATAGTGTGGATACATAAACTGACGCATATATGTACCTGGGTTCTATGTTGCATATGATAAACCGAACGCTACCATTAAGCTAAGTAGCGCAGTATCAGAGTTTATTTTCCAGTAGTTAAAAGATTACTGGGTGAGTTAAAAGAATGATTAGAGTTATTTCCGGGATAATATTCTGCATATTTTGATTAAATACTCTGTCATAATAATTACCAAGAAAAGTTGTTAATTTCATATTGAGAAATATCGATACGGTATACCTGATGGCTCCGGTAAACTAGCATGTTCCGAATGTCAGTTGTTTAAAACAACTGGCATTCGCTTGAACTAAGTATTCTCGATCCAATAATAGATTCAGATGGGTTGGCAACATGCCAGATACCCAAATTGGCAATTCGTTATAGTTCGAATGCAGAATGGAAGTATTTAACAGTATTCAGAACACAATTCTTAATTATATCGGTTTCAGTTATTCGGCATGTTGTCAAACTACTCGATTGTATTAAGAGCAGGCAAAAGTCCTAGTTCAATTGAATTCTAGCACTATTTAAGCCATTTGGCAACGTGGGAGATAAAAAAAAGCAGATTAACTCATATCTCAATTATTAGATAGGTGGGCAGTGAATTTAACCAGACCGTATACCGGTCAATAATAACAGATTCATTTAGTCCTGAATATCTACAACGAAAGTGGCTATGTCTATGTAAACACTCTTCAGAAGAAATTGAATTAAATCATAAATAACATTTGACACATGAACCGAGCTCCAACTATTGAAAAACGTAATTTATTACTAGCTTCTGTAATTTCTAGTGTTCTTAAGAAACAGCTATTAAATTTTTATGGACCCTGATTTATCAATATGTTCACAGTTTAAAGATTCATAGAAATTTCTTATCTGGGCTGATTTAAGTGGCATATTTTTTTGGAAATAATACATTTCCAAATAGAAAATAATCTATATTCTTCCTTCCCACTTTTGTGTGATTTTTTCACTTGTGACTGTATATGATCGTGTTGATATAATAAATATACTTGTCGTGTCTTACTTATCTGGCTCTTAGTCATTCAGATGGATTGTTGTGCTATTGGGTGAGTATAACCAATAAGACACGATTGGAATTAGCTGTTGACTTAGCGAATAATGTAAGCAGCCCAAAATTACAACTGGCCATCTGGCATCTTTAACATGTATTCTTCTAACAACAAGCGTAATTTTCAAACACACAAAATGAAACTTCTTTGTTATAAAGTTTAAAAGCACACATCAATAATAGATGAAAGCATAAAAATGATCAGAGAAGGAAATGATATTGGAAAGACATTATTTATTAAAAACAAGAGAACAAAGAAGGGAAGTGATGACGACAAAAAATATTTCAATACACTAGAGTTCCAATTAGAATGAATTGAAAAAGTTGGTTAGATCAACTAAAGATGAAGCAATATTTTCGGTATCGATGGACGGTTTATTATTAACAGTAAAGTAATGTACTTTATGTCATTCAACTCTTCACAGATAAATTTCCTGTATTCCATACAGTCAGTGTACACAAACACTTGTTATCTGAGAGCAGAAAAAAACTGGGGGTGCAACTTTAACTCAAGAAAAACAGCATAAATGATATGTTTACGTTGTTGCTTTTGGAAAACATACAAGGAGATATGAAAGTAAACAATAACAGATTTAAAAAAACCGCCTAGAAATATACACTGATAAATTTTGAATGATAATTTGTTTATTGAGTTAATAGAAGAATAGTAAGTGTGTAAATTAATGATTTTTGATTATAAACATTAATAATCACAATAATATAGTATAGTTTTTATCGATGAATTTAACATAATGAAACAATGAATGTTATCTGGATCATGAAAAAACTGGTGGACTTTGACGAGCTTTCCTAAAATGAAATGAATAGAAACGGTGTACAGAGTCTCAAGCTTGGATGAAATAATTGTAGCGCCCTATGGTTTTTAACAGTTGTTCAAATCAGATCAATTTGTGACATTAAATTTAAAGTTTATAGTGACTGTTAAGTGTTATTATTTGCACACCACATACTGCTTTAGTTAAATAGCAACAACCCATACTAATAACTATGTGTTCACAAGTGATCGATTTCAAGAGGTAATACATAAAATCTTAGTGATAAACGATGAGCAGGGAATTTAAGCTATAACTTAATGTGAGGCAGTTACTACCTAATTGGATTGGATAATGTTCGCGTAATATTGTAAATTGACTGAAATTAGAAATGAAGAACATTAGGTATCGACTCAGTAGTTTGAAGGTTAGGCGCAAAAAGGATGTACGTTGAACGATTGTTATTAAATATATGAACCGATTGTGGATAACAAATGAATTAAAATATTAGTTGAAGCTTATTGGTAGAAAAGTTTGTATATTAGTGCATTAGTAAGTAGAGTATTTATCTACTATAAAAGAAAATAAAGTTTAAACGCAAAGTTCGAACGAACTATAACTGAAAACAAACCATTGTATTACTCGACATTTTGTAACTTATTATGGCTAAGTACAAGTTTGTGCACTTGGCTAAAAGTCATGATTTTGCTTAATATTGATAGATACCAGACTATTAGGAGCAATCGAGTACTGAGTGCAGTGTTTGTAATTTCATCTTAAAGATAAATGGCTTAAACATTATACAACTGCTTAAGATGTAATTCAGCAAGAATGCGCAAGTAGAAAGGCCGACTTCAAGATTATACAAATTGATTATCACCTATCCATGAATTTCCAGCTATATTGACAGGGGAAAACTGAATGGTTGAGAGCCACGTAATTATCGGTACCAATGGTTTAAAATATCGGGCGACATTTTTCAGATTCCGTTGAAATGTAGTAAGTATCATCATTTTGTCTTCTCTAAGATCCTGAGCTGAAGAGTTGTTATTGCTCTTATTCTCAAGAATCATAGTCTATATGTATAATCGTATTTACGATTCATAATATTATTACAACTTGCGTAATCACTGTGTTGTGTCAGTTTGGCGTGGTAGTATGTGCCAGATCCGAAGTTAACCACAACTGATGCTGAGATAGTAGTTTCATTCATTTTGTTAGCATAACATTGAAATGGCTTATTTCAGTGGAATGAAGCAGTAATTGATATTTATATTGCACTTGAGGTCACATTTATTAATAGAAAGGTCAAAGATATGATTAAACTAAATAGGTGTAATGAAGTTGGCAGTATAATTTAGCCGTAAAAATCGAGTATTCTGATCAGTCAAATTGCATGTCGCTCGAGTTTACTAAGTCAGTCACAACGGAACTTCTACGTAAATGTTATCAATGAAAAAGTGAATAAAAAAACAATTCAACCAATAAGATTACACTTCAAAAATCCACCACCACTTTTAGTTCAATTTCAAATGTGGCCAGTGATGTAAAACTGACAGAACACTGCTACTTACTGAATCACATAATTACTACTATGATTTAATGCAATGTAAACACCTTATGACTTTGATTATACTGAGTGAAACCGGAGAGGGAATCTCACACATAACTAATCAATTCCTTCAATATACAGCTTAACCACAACTGTCATGTAAATGCAGTTACAGGATTCCTAATGATTCTTGACTCCAACCACCAAATGTAGGACACAACCTGACATAAGGACTACATAAAGTGAATGTTTAATGAGAAGCAGTAGCTTAGTGTTTGTGGCATCTGATTTTCAACCACTTAGTGGTAGGTCCGAACCCTGTCATATTTACTTAGATTAAAACAATCGAGTAGTATCATTAGTTCCAATTAGAGTGACGCTTAAAGCCAAGTACATAAACCTCAAATTGGCATCGGAGAAATCATCTGATGGAATATATAATATTTATCTTTAATGATGATTTAAGACAAAAATAGTAAACTTTAAAGCTACCTTTGTTTGTACATTTCAGGAATTATAGGTTAGACTTCCAACGTCGAATAAATTTCACTCTGATGATTTATTATAGTAGTGGGCAATTTGAAAAATTTATAAAACATAAAAATGAGAATAATGCTTTCAATAAAATTAAGTGGAATCAAAACGAGGATTATTTAAAACAAACAGAAAAACTGTGTATCATACACCAACACCGATAAACAGATTTATTGATCGGATAAAAATGAAAGATAATAAACTTCGCTTTTAGGAGATCCCATTCCTTATAAGTATCCATCACCGTTTATTCAATAAAAACTAAAAATGGTGGGCGTACTTAGACATACTTTTATTCGTTTTCCCTGTTATATAGGTATGTGAAATATAAGCGCACTTCACTGAATAAATTTTTTCATATAAGTAAAAATATAAAGGCATACTGTTCATATTATTATAACTTCATGGAAACACTTAACCAAAACAAGGAAGTACGAGACAGTTTATTTCACTCCAGAATAGAACTATTTAAAGATGTGCAAATACGACACTGTCAAAGTTTGAACCTAGGATCTTAGGAATCATAGCAGCGACAACAGTTTTTAATCAGTGGTTAAGAAAACAATAATTTATATTTCCGATTTTAGTAGATTTGCAAGGACTGGATTCAATTTCTGGCAAAGATGTAGTAGTGTGCACTGATGATAAATCCAATGTAAACAGTAGTCTAGTTCTCTCAGCTTTTCAGATAAAGTAAATTCACGTTCATAGTGTAGAAAATGGGGGGGGGGGATTGTAAGAAGTACCAGAACAGTAGATCAAAAAAGTGAAAACAGCGGACAATGAACACACTGGAAACGAATTAACCATTTAACTAAACTTTAAAAAGAAGGAATGATGGAAACACACCCATAAAGAAGAAAACGATATAAACATAGACAGACAGCACAAATCATATACAAGAAAGATGGACAAACCTTTGGATAGAAAGCATAACTTTATACACTAACTGTAAAACAATGAAAAAATATATATCAGAATAAATATGCTGGAAAGAAACAAGCCATTAATCAACTACTTCAAATAGGAACTGATTTCATCGGAATACACAAACCAATAACAATACAAAACTAGTGAGTAGTGAACAACAATCAAGGTTAAGGTTTACGCTGATATGATGATGATGTAGCTCATCCAGTACAGGTTCGTATATACTATTTTAGACAAAACTTCATTTAGGAAGGCCAGTAAAACCGCTAAACAACTCCTCAAAATGAAATAAGTGGAACGATGTACGGCGCCGTTATTCCGCACGAACTTCGTTATTATAATCTTGTTTTGTGAACGATATTTACGTTCAATAATTATCATTATTTCTCTTAAGATAGATTCAAGCATACCACTGAGCTTAACGTTGGAGTAGTTTCTTAATTTCAATTGCCGGGATATTTATATATACAATTTTGGTAAATAACATGTTTTGAGCTAGATGGTGTGATCCTACAACGAATAGCGTCTTATGAAACGATATCATTAGGACAAACTTTTGATAAAAGTGAACTATTCGAACTTCATACTTGACGTTTAAACTATACAGCCCAGAGAACGCAACTCCACCAAAATCATCCTCTTGAGTTATAACGCTTCATTACCTCAGTCTCCTTTCAAATGTTATCTATATAGTCTGTCTTCAACTACAGTAAAACTGTTAGCTTAGATTTGAACAAAAGTCCGCATAAAATTTTACAATCAAACAAGGTAAAGTGTGGAAGTATACTAATAAAAATTTCAGTGATAAAGACAAAAATAAGTGTTTACCACACTAGGTTTTATAGCTTATTCATTTTATATTTGAAACGAATGAATTCACACGAATGGATTATTGGCATAAACGTTAAAATGAATGAGGATCAACGTGAAAAAAAATTTGCCTGGAACATTTTTATTCAGTGGAATAATAAGCATAAAATCTTTGATGAATGCAGTTACATATGCAAAAAAATGATAGTGAAATGTCCACACGAAATACAAAACTTCATATCAATGCTAATTTTTGGCTAATTATAGTGAAGTAGTGTTAATATGCAATGTAAGTGAGATTCTCATCAGCTTTTGAAGGCGGAAATATCTTATTGAGTTGTTCTTTCAGACCACCGAGTAAGCAACACGTGGGTTAGGAATAGAGTACTAGGTAGATACGGTAAGTCGATTGATGAAGTAGTAAATATTCATCAGCTAAGGTGGTTAGGACATGTGTTACGTATGCCTGACCACCGCCTACCTCGACGACCAATGCTGTCTGGTGTAGGAGTAGGCTGGAAGAAAGCTAGGGGCGGCCAAACCAAAACATGGCACCATTCCATGAAGTCATTGACAGTTGGGCTGAGCCATGTTAATAGGTGCAGACTACCTAGTTGGGGTCCACATGACGCTCGTAATAAATGGCTAGAGACCTTGGGTGATATGGCTCAAAATCGTTGGCAATGGTGCAGGTGCATCCACTCCTTGTCTTCCTCCAAATTCTAAGTTTCTGAACTTATCATAATTTTCTCTTTACTGAATCATATTTTCTTAAATTTTATCACCGATCTCTATTCCCTTCGATTAATACTAACTCTGCTACTACCTCCCCTACTATGGGATTTGATTCGACAATTTCATCTCTATCTGCTAATCGAGGCATGGCAACTTGAACTGACGTACGCATGTACCAAGTTCTACGTTGTAACTGTCTGTCTGTCTTTCAGTTTTATTTCATGAGTTTTATTTTATGAGATACATCCTTTGGAGGCAGAAGACGTGAGTAGATCATTAATGTTTTGTTATATATATCTTCAAAGCGTACATGACACATGGTGGAATAATCGAGTGAGTAATGGTTGTATTCCTATGTAATATTGGCAAGTCGAGTCACTGAACTCAACGAATCTGAGGTAATTAGCTAGTTAAAAACAAAGATCTAAGGTGGTTAGATAAACTTAAAGCAACACGTTTAGTAGGCTCGGATTGGCTTCAAACCACACTTAAAACTTGAGCGTTAGTAATGCTATCAGATTCCCCAAGTAAAAGCAGATGAATTAAGGTTCGAACCTACAAGTTATTGAGTTACAATTAAACACTCCAAACATTGCTCCGACCAAACGTGTAATAATATATGACACAATTAATAAATGAAAGGATTCAGACCAGAAACTCTTTAGTGAAAGGTTGACTGTCCACTTCACGAAGTTGATACGATAGAAGTCAGGTACACGAAAAGTAGTCAGTTGTTAAAAATGTAGCCAAGTAAGTATGATCGCCATCTCAAGTTATCACAGCAAATTAGCACAACGAGATTAAACTGACAAGATAAATATCGTAAGAGTCTGATTGGAAACAAAGCGGACGCATACACGAAAAGACGAAAGAACTTAAAGTGTAGGAGAAAATAAGAAGTGAATGTACATGTGCCAATGTGACCGATTTTCAGCCATTTCAATCACTATCTCCACCACTGAACATGATTATCACGCGAATCCCAACTAGGTAGTCTATAAATTCTAACGCAGCTCAGGTCAATAGTCAACAACCTCATCAACTGGTGCTATGCTTCATTTGTCCATCCTACTTGTAAACCAACGAGCATCATGTGTACGCAGTGATTTGACATACCTAACACGAGTAGCAACTACATCAATAAATGAACATTCACAACCTTATCAATCAATTTATGATTTTTGCCAAGTACCGTGTGTCTAACATTGGCGTTGTTTGCTCACTTGTTCCACAATACGTGATTGACGCTACGAAGAAAATAACGTAGCATTTGCATGCCTTCTATTTTCATAGACCAAATTTTACAATCACAGTTCAATACAGATACTGGAGAAAATCAAACGACTTTTCTGAATCTGTATCAAGATTTCATCAGGTATCGATCCATCAAAGCTTATCAGTCTCCCGAGATAGGTGGAGTGATCGACACACTCAATTACTTGATTCCATATGATTAATTTAAATGACAGTGAAGACCAGTCCTGAGGTAGCATACTCCATTTAGAATATAAACGCATCTCGACAAAAATAGCGGTTCCACAGGATACGACTATATCATTTTCATATTCAATAAGTTCGGCCTATATGAGTTGTGATTGATAAGTGAAAGAGTAAACAGACAAGTTGCTACTACACTTGAGTGAACAGAACATTATGACCTACATACTAACTCATTCTTTAGGTAAGTGTGGGCTTCCACTTGTGACTGTCTGTGACAGTGATAATATAATATGTACGTATCGTGCAGTACTCAAGCGGTTCTTGATCGTCCAATCGGATTACCGTTCATCATAGTAAGACCACTAAAGCAAAATTAACATTAGCTGTTGGCTTAAAAGGTCACGTTAGCAAGTAGCCCCATGAGCACAATCAGCCGTCCTGAATCTGTAACAATATTTTAAATCCATAAAGTAATCTACTGGTAAGAGATTAATATATGAAGGTGAAAGTGAACATCTATAGGGAAATTAAATAACAAGGAAGAAAATGAGTAGCTTTGACGAGCACTACATGAAGTCGAGAAATCTTGATGACAGTTCTTCATAGGCGCTGACTCAAAGAGTAGTGACACGAATATATATATATATATATATATATATATATATATATATATATATATATATATATATATATATATATATATATATATATATATATATATATATATATATAACCTGCCTTCATAGATTTGACAACGAATATAATGACTAGTAAGAATACTAAGGGGTCTGGTGTTTCACAAAATTCTATCTCTAAAGCACGTGAAGATCATAAATGATAATCCGATACGCATGACAAATAAGTAAGGGAATGTTGAGATCAATGAATGATAAAGTAGTCATTTTTACTGATGAGAGCAAGGTCAATTTAACGCATAAGATCAAAAGCAAAGCGATCTACTGAAAAAAGGTTAAATACGAGAAGTAATAAATCAGGTAGTAATTTATTTGATTAAAAGCGATGATTTATGATAAGAAGACTTGCATAAATATAGTGATTTCACTTACTTAATTCGAACATCGAATTAAACAAGCAGATGGAGGAAATGCTGGACTAAGAGATTATACAAATATATAATTTTTGCAGATTAAGGAAAAGGAGGTAAATATACACAAGAAACAAGAAACACTTAACAGCTAACTTAAACGCATTCACTAGGTGTATATTCGTGAACCTATCTATGATACACACTTCAAATGAGAAGAATAATGTTACTACTCGGTTGCTTAAACAACGTGAGCGATGCGGGGTTTGAAACTGCGAGTCGAGTACCTTGACAACTGAGGCATCGTCCAATAATTACAACGTAAAACCTATGTTGCCATAACTAAATCGGCTAAGCGATTTAAGGATACAACGGAAGTATGAACTATTTCTTCAATAAAACTAGTCTAATTCAACCCTGTTCCAAAAACTGAAAAAATAAAAAGTAGATTTGTCGCATCTTTGGGAAACAGTGATAAAGGTGGTTTGACGTTGCCTTGAATCGTGCTAGTTAGCACTGGTCAGAGAGGTGAGCCTACAATCCTGAAAGAACCAATATACAAAATTTAGTGTCACAGTCTACTGTTAATAACCTTCAACTACTTAAAATCAAGAACATAGCGAATGCAATATCGGGCCACTTGAACTATAGTGGCCATTAAGAAGAACTAGACAAACATCATTAGTAATTACTCAAAGAGCAATCACTGTGATGTGTGTTGACATTTACAAAGAACTTTTATAAATAGGCACTAAGATTGCATCTTTTCAGAGTAAAAGCATTAGCTTTACACATAAATTATTAAAAATCTTGACGTGAGAGATCTTTTTAAAGTTAACGTTATAACTTCAGAAGTTAGCCAGAATAGGACGTGTAGGGAAAAAATAGATATATGAGAAATCATTCAAATATATTTTGAAAGCGTGTTTTGAGGGCACAGAGTGTCTGATGATGACATAAAAAAACAGTAGAATATTCAACGGCTCATTTACCAATAACTCATCATTAAAATGTGAACGTAATGTGCATTTGTCCTGTCTATGTGCTGAATATTTTTCTTTTCACAATCGCATGTATGAAATGTGTAATATAAGCAAACAAACGTGTGCTAGCACAATAACAGACTGATCATGAGTTCCAGTTAGCTATCATTAGATCTCTATATAATGATATATAAGGCAACTACAGTATCACAAGCGGTGTTTAAGCATAATGTTTTAATTCCATCAAGCAATAATAATACTTTGCTTCATCAGAGTTAACATTGCGAAGAGTCATTAAGAAGGTTTTCAAAAGCCAAGAGGATGATGGATATTTTTTAATCAGTTATTTTAGAGGATTCCAAGTGAATTCTAAAAAAAACCAGTAACTACAGGAAAACTGGGTTTGTTACCAATTTCAGCATATTTTCCAGAGGAATCAAGATCACACATAACTTAGTAAATGCTCGTGCTTTATATACATAAACCAACCGCGGAGGCAAAACTGTCTCCATAATTTTTGTTTTCTATTTTCTGTTTGAGATTAAACGGTGGCAGACAATAAAGCGGTTAGAAAGTTAGTATCTACGTGTTTATGTTCAAAACCTATGAAGAATGTTTTCGACCTTTTATGAAAAAGACATAGGGTATTAGTTAACTGTGATAAATCAAACCATAATTCATATAGTATCCATACCATTCAAGCCAAACAGAAGGTCATGTGTAATCCTTTTTGCACTTAAAATAGACGAAGTAGGTAGAAAATCTCTTAACAAAAGCGACATGTTATATAACAATGAAGACGGAAGAACACTGATAAAGACTGATGATACCTGAGTTGTAGCTATTGTCATGTTTACCCAATTTTTGATGCTGATCGATTCCTGTCAATCATGCTGTGATATGACCACTAGTCCAATTGATTCAATATCACATATATTATTCTAGTATTCAGTGATTAGCGGCAAGAAACCCTAGTTATAAAGAGATCTATCTTAAGAACTAGGAAGAAAAAAGAACGTGACATTGTTCATCACTGACAAGGGTCAGTCACTGCAAATACCTCCGTTTTACAGGAGGTTAATGGCGGCCCGAATAACTCAGTGGTTATATCTCAGAGTGTGAAGAGGGCTTGGATTTCATAAGAAGCACCAAGTAAATCAAGATCACAAGTACGCCTCGTTGATGAGTGTAACAGTTAGATCTGATGACTATATTTGACAGTATAACGTCAAGATATAGTGCAAGTGATGATAATGACTTACTTGGAATAGTGGTCGTGTTGCGATTAAATCGACAGAATTTAATTAACACCAAGGATTAAAAAACATGACAGAAGTTATAATTCAGTGGTCAGTCAATCTAAACAGAGGATTATCAATCAAAATAAAAACGAGGAAACAGTATGAAAGGAAGGCGAAACACTGATGAACAAAAGATGTATGTGTATATGTCTTCTACTTACCGTTTGCCATACATAAAATGTACTACAAGGAACGCTATACCAAGGCATATGTGTATAGAACCAGTGATTAGACAGGAGATCCCAAGGGTTGGATTTTTCCCACCTAACCAACTAGCATTCGCTAAAATGAATGTTTTTCGACCACCAAATGAAGTAACAGGATAGACTGCAGACAAGAAAAATAAAGATACCATGAACGGCATTGTTAAGCTTTCAGTAAAAAATTTGCATGCAAACTACAAGACTTTATATATTATTACGGGGTTAGCAGCAGTATCCACAGTCAGTTATAAATAACAAAAGACCTTGCACATATACCTATCAGTTTAAGTTGCTTTATCCCATTAGTACAGCAAATAAATATCATAGTAGTGTCTTCATTATTATATATATAATGTAAGTCGATAAGTGAAACTCTTGGTAGGAGATTAATCTCTGGAAAGTTAGGTGGAAGTAAAATTATCTGAAGGATATTTATGACGAAATAAAGATGGGCGACATCGCATAAGGTTAACAATACTGATGACAGTTTGTTACAAGCACTAATTTGAGCGTGTCAGCCATTTAGTTATAGAAAACGTAGAGCTTAGCACATGTATGCACCAGTAAAAGTTGCCATATCAAATCAGTGCGATGAGATGAAAATTTACACTATTAACATGACAACAGAATACAACAAAAAGGAATAAAGCAAGAGTGTGTCCGCAAAAAATAATGGGACTTAAGAACACAATAAGTAAATACACTAGAGCTAATGTGACCATTTTCTAGCCGAGTCAACCAGTCTCCAGTCACCGTTGGTGATTATTACGGACTCCAACCAGATAGTCTGCATATATCAATATGGCTTAGACCAACACCCAAAGACTTCATGAGCTGATATCACGTTTTGGTTTGATCGCCTCTAGCATTTTTGACCCTACTCTTACACCAGACAAACATCAATGAGGAAGGCAGTTTTTGAGAATACGTAATACATAGCCTAGCCATTCTAGTCAAGTTTCCAACCTTATCTACCTGATTTGTAATTTTTCCCTAGTACTCTGTGTCTAACATCAATATTGCTCACTCGGTCATTCCATGATACACAGGCGACACTTCGAAAACTTCCATGACCAAAGACCTGAATTCTAAACATATCTTCTATTTTCGTAGCCCATGTTTCTCATACATAGATCAAAGCAAAGTGGACTGTTGTGCATTATACTCAACCTATCATTGAGACGGATATCTTGCCTATGCTACCAGTTGATGAAAACCTAGCGACCTTTCTGAATCTGTGCTGAGATATTGTCAGACACCGATACACCAGGGGTGATAAAACCTCCAAGTGAAGTGGTCACAGTAATCAAATACTACATTCTATATGACCAATCTAGGAAATAATGCAGACCAGTCCTGAAGTAACATTGTGCATTTAGAGGGATAGAAATGCATCCTAAATATGCTTGCATTGTTACCCAAGGTGTCCAGGTGACTGGATGTTGTCACCTTCTTAAAAGAATAAGACTGTATTGTCAGTATATCCCAAATCGATAAGTAGGCCTCCGTGTAAGAGGAAAGTTGAAAGTGTAACTTCTAGAAAGACATCTGCGACGGAATAGAATAAAAAGGTGGACAAGGGGCAACTCTGATAAACACTACTTGGGGTTGACAATTGTGATGACGGTTTGCTATAAGCTCTAACTCCACCAGTGGTGTCTAAGTAAAGGGCTTTGATTAAGTCTATGCACTTTAAGGTGTGCGTTTTGATAAGAAACACTGCCACAGAACCTCCCGATCTATGGAATCGAAAGCTGCTTTCAAGTCGAGGAGTACCATTATTGTCAAACGTTGGTAAGTATGCTTATGTTCTTAAGTCGGACTCAGTGCATTTTTACTTAGGTCTGAAATTAACATTGTTTTCTAATGTTTGTAGCTTCCTAACTTCAGGAAGGCGTTGGATGATCACAGACTATATTTGTTGAACGTATCCTTTTTGCAGTCATCACACGAAGATTTCGGCACTTTCCTGCAGACTGAGATGACTAGCGATCAAGACTAGCCAAATGATGTCCGAAAATGGTTTTTCTAGGTTAAAAAAGTAGCATTTAACCTGGTAGACCGAGAAGTATTTTGGCAGTGTTTGACAATGAAAGGCAGACCTCAGAAGTACAAAGAACCATATAAAAGCTTTTCACTCGAACATAATTCCTCGTTCCCGACTTGCTACGTTCAATCATTTTTGCTAACACTTATAAAACTACCACTTCTACTTTGGTATTCGCGTTGATGTGCTAATGGGGTGTGGCAAGTTAAACTAATACATTTATGTCAGATTCTATGTTGTGCATGACTTGACATGTCTGGACAGAGACATGTGATTGGCTAATATTGTGTGTCTGACATACGACATTGATCAGCCTTTATGTATATATATCTTGTGTATTATTGGTTATAATGTATTCGTGTGAGTAACAAGTGGGCTTCTTGATAATCGGTCGGATCTTGTGACTGTGCAATAGACTAAGGCGAGGCTGGGTGTTAGCAATAGGCGATAGCTCGGCAGATAAGAGAATCGATAATGATCGGCCCTCCCCCCGGTGCGTTCAGTTATAACATGACTAACTTGGCCTATGCTTCGAGGATACTGACGATTAAAGACCTGTAGTCAATACAGATCTTCTATTTTCATAGATCAAGTTTTACAACCACAGGTCGATACAGAGAAGCCTGTTGCTAAGTACACTTACTTGTTCTCTCCTATTAGGACAGATACCTCGCCTACTCCATAGGTGATGAAAGTTGAAGATCAAACAACTTTTCCGAATTTGCATTAAGATCGACTCATCAAAGCTAATCAATCTCCCGAGATGGATGGTGTGGTCAACACACTCAATTACTTCACTAAGTATGATTAATTTAAACGACAATGAAGACCAGTCCTGAAGTAAAAGGTTGTATTTAGGAGGGAGACCCATCTCAAATAATCTGACAGTGTTACCCAAGGCGTATAGGAAACCGTGCATAGAGTCACAGTCTACGCTGAACAGGGTTGTCGTCTGTAAATTCTAGGTTGATCAGTGAGTGTTCTAACGCAAGTCTGTATTGAAACAGTAAATTCTAACAGAAGAAAAGTACTTACAGTAGTTAATAACAATATCATAAGTTCCCGAGGGTAATCCATTTGCAAAATCATCTTTATGAACTACATAGGCGTTTAGTTTACGAAAGGAAGGCAAAGCAGCAATCCTCATCCATACAATTAGGGCTTCGTCAGTTTTAAATGGATTTGATGATCTTGCTTGGATTGGTTGTGGCCAGTTAGGTGGTTTAACTGTATTATTGAGAGCTGTGAATAATAGATACAATAATTAATATTAAATACAATTCTTATTCAAAAATAGTCATCAGACTGTTCAGTGTAATAATGAGACTTCATAAACAACAATTCCGGAAACATAATATTCATAATAGCACTTCGACTCGACATTTTAATGCAGTAACTACTCGTTTCAGTCAATCATTGATGCTTTGACGGTAACAGCCGTTACTGAACTGACTGAATATCCAAATTACTCTATTTTACGTAGTAACAGACATAGACAAATTCTTCTCTCCCCCCTAATGTACACAGCAATTCAGTTAGAAAGTTATAAACAACGTAGAGCACGACGCAATTATGCTATATCTCAAGTTAGTATACACATGACGATTACTTTTTCAAGTTACTTATAACATATATGTTAACACTGATCAAATGTTGACGAGTTTTCATATATCTCCAGAAGCATTTCAAGCATTATGCATTGTTAGTTAAATCTACGGACATCCAAGTAAGCGTTATGTGATGTGGAAAACCGGAAACGTCAGGCCCTGTATCAAACTGAAGGTGGATATATTTTATGATGACTGGTAAGTCTACATACTCCATACGACTTTAAAAATCAACTTTGGACATGGTGAAGCTGCTTCTACTTAACTATGAGATCTGCATTCTTCATTTATAGGTTCTAGAAGATTATTCACGATGGATACTAACACTCGTAGTGCTAGTGATAGCAGCTGTGCTTATGTAAGCTTGAATAGACACAACTGAAAAAGGCATTATGACCCAAAATACTGAAGGCGGTTTATATTCAAGGTAACTTAAAATGTATTTTTCGTATCATAAAAGGCTGAGGCTGCTTCGCTGCACTAACTGTACTCAAATTTAGAGGACCCGACTTATGCTCTACCGTATCTGCATCATATTTTAGGCTGATGAGTTATCACTTCATTTCCATCGTGTGTAGTATTAAGATATTGTTTGGCACAACTATTTACATCTTCGGTGCTCCTTAAACCACTGGATTAACTTTAAATCACTTACACTTTCGATAAACTTTAGTAACATATCTCATAATAATTAAAAGGTTCAGACAATTGTGAGCACTGACATAGAAAAACACGAGATAACACGTAGTTCATTTGGGGCAACCTGAAACTACGATGAAAAGTGAATGAATGGTTCACATCTAATGAAATTAGAAAAAAACGTCTACCCCCACCCCATCAAATAATGACCGGTTGGTTTCTAATTCAGTTACTACGTATAGCATTCCTTCAAAAAAGTCAGGATCATTTTCTGTAACCGATCTGAGAAGTCTTTAGTTTGTAAATTCATTACAATTATGTGTGGTTCTAGAAACGAAGCGATTTAGAGCCTTAAGACGTTATTGATTGTAAAAATTTTAAGACAATCCAGCGAATGAAATTTTCTTTCCGACAATATCACTTACTATAGCTATAAAATCGTATATATAGTCATTTCTACAGGATATGTCTATTGAAAAATAGAAAGTGGTTGCACTATAGGTTATTTAGACATTTCAAGTATGTTACAAGTGTGTTACGTGATTGTCTAGATGATGAAGAATTAATCTAAAATATAATTAGTATTCGAACAGGGAGAATGAGTTGCCCGCTCGACCGTGCTGAGGAAAGTAGTGGAAATACGAAGTGAGGGAGAACAGACATATCAAACTAATTATAAATTGTGAGAAATTAAACAGAAAAAAAACGAAAGATTATAAGTGATGACAATAAAATGCATGAGGAAGAATTAGGGCCAAGGCAAATCCTGTAGAAATGACTATATATACAGCTATAGTAAACGATTTCGTCAAAAAGAACATTTTCTTTGCTGAATCTTGTTCGCTTCATTCTCAATGACGTTATGAGCTTTTTCCGGTACTTGAAAAAACAAATGAGTGATAATTGATGTGATCCTATATAACACTTATAACAACGTCCCTACTAAATCAACGAAGTTTATGTTGAGCCTGTACGCAGTGGAACGTTATTTCTTATTGAGGAAACCATATTAGAAAACAGTAGAGTAAGTCAATCAGAAAAAAATGAATCCTAGAAAATGTGAGATGTGCTAGCCGTATGGATCCAGATACTACTTTCGTCAAGCTAGTTTTTCGCGCCATAAGGGGAGAAAACGGAGCATAGTATTATGGGTTTTGATAACTTTCAGTAACTGAGGAATATTAATAGAATCCTGGGTGGAACATGTGGCGCAGTAAACCGGATTGCAGAAT
Source organism: Schistosoma mekongi (assembly GCA_034768735.1). NCBI lineage: Eukaryota > Metazoa > Platyhelminthes > Trematoda > Strigeidida > Schistosomatidae > Schistosoma > Schistosoma mekongi. Next base: position 8,269 of record JALJAT010000204.1, on the reverse strand, counting down.
AGTAGACTTGCTCACTTTAATATTAATCTACCACTAATCCCAAAATGCTTAAGTGTAGAGCACTGTTAGATTTAAAAAATGCTGTTAGATTGATTTCCTACTTCTGAAAGTGATTAATTTACGAAATACTTATCATTAAATAGGTGTATGATCGATGAAGTGCTGGTTCCACGTCGAAGACTATATACATTATTCTTAAGCTATTTAAATTCCATTTGTATAATTTTCTATAATCTTATTTATAAAATAACAACCTTTCTAGAAGATATATATAGATTCACTTGAAGAGAAACAAAAATGGTACGCGGATAAATGAAGATATACATAACTAAAGTATTTACTTTTAAACTAACCATTTGCATCCAAGGTCCCAAATCTGCGATTTATATCAGATGGCCAAGCTATACCCTTTGTTGTAGTCATGACATTTACTTTCGTGTTATCACTCCGTGTGTAGGAAACAGAAAACGTATCATTAAATATGCTGTTAGCAATTGCACCGCATGGAACTATTGCCATGCCGTCAATTGATGCATACGGTCCACATGAAGTTAAGGAACTTGGATCTTGATAAGTACCAAGCAATTGTTCATCACTTTTAGACCGTACATACCGTCGATGATTTTGATAAAAGTTTTTCAAACCGTAGTATAAATAAACAGGTCCAGGAATAAGCGTTTCAACAGTAATTTGTTTAACGCATACGCATGGTTTCCCACTGGAGATTACTTTGGAGCATAATTCTTGAGTACCATTCTGAATACAATCAGTATAATCCACATGATATTCCACAACATTATTTGAAGTGACTAATAATATAATACCAATAGGTATTAGTAAAACTCCAAGAATTGTGAACGCTATTCCTGACTTTTTAGCAGTAAACAGTGGTTGCCATGCTGGAAGCTTCTGTTGGAAAAAAGCGGAATCCTTAGGTCTTCGTGATTTCGAAGGTGTGTCAAGTAACTGTAGACTCATTGTTTGCAATTATCTACAATGGTAAATAATCAGAATGGAAAGAATATTTAAGAAACGATTTATAAGCAGAGATAAACAGATGCCATGCACTATCATCAGGGACTAAGAATTGGTGAATTAGTGTCAAATACCAGAGGTAGTGTAGTGAAATAACACTGTCAAGAAAAGGACGCTGACCATCAGACCAGCTATCTTGGGTTTGTAGTATTTAGTCCACTATATTTTGAACCATGACATCAAATATGATGTTTGCTAGTTTAAGAACACCGCTTTCATATTGTGGATAGCCACTACGGTTATAAACGCTGGTCATGCATAGTAAAAAAAATCACCGCTGAAATCCAGTTCGACCCTAAATAAACTCTAAGCCAAGTAAATCTAGTGACACTAATCAGCATCAGGAAGAACAGTATAAACAATATCCAATCCTTCCTGGGTACGTATACTTGAAACCATTATTTATAGTTAGAAATATAGTTTTTACAGTATTCGGGATGAGGTTAGAATTTAAAGTTACACTCAAGATGTAACCCAATCCATACAGTAGTAATCAAGAATGATAGGACTAATATTTGGGACTAGTCATACGTTATTGTACCGTTAAAAGTGGACATGCGTATATAACATGTAGAATAGAGACCGAAATTTCAGATTCAGCTGGTAAGTTGGATAGAGCTATAAAAGGTTTCTGAGCATTATAACAACTTAGATCGACACGTAAACGAAGGGTCCCTAGAGTACATATGATCGTTAACCAGGTATCGTCTCGACAAGCTACTGTAAACCGCCTAGAATCATGCACTTGCATTCTGCCTTTAGTACCGTCCATTGTTAATTACACATATATTCAGTCGTTAGAACTAGGGCTCTGAAGAGTCTAAGGGTCTCAAATAGTCATAACAATCAATTCATGGGCTAGAAAAAACGCACAAATTCCTTCTGAGAAACCATATTTAGGGAAACTTAAGCAAATTTTTCATATGGTTTCAAATGGGATCCAATGTCTATATTACGACCTATTTTAAACCAATTGGTTTCTTTGTGCTTGCATCTTGAGTGTCGCGATCTTATAGAACCTTATAAAACTGGAATTAGCTGGACATTTACTTTGCGATAATTATATTTAGCAACAAGACTTTTCAATACACAAGCTTGTCTTAAGATTGTCTGTTTGTAGGCCGGTCTAAATTTTTGAGAAACGAGCGACACGTCAAGGCAAACAAGACTCACGCATTTAAAGAATCTCAGGAAGTAGTCAGTTACAAACTAAGCCAAATTAAAAGTCGCATCTCAGCAAATTAACTTTAAGTCCACATGAGCATGCAAAAGCAGGTAGGCTGGGAATATATCACAAGTTGGCGACCTTGCTGTCATGTAAACATTAATCGCTAAATTTATAAATTTGTGTTCATTAAGTGGTTGTATGGGAAAGTTTCAGAAATTATTTAATGAAGATTTTAACCCAGTCCTTGAACATTATGATGTTTGTGACTTTATCTCACATGTTAAACTGTGTTACGTGGCTTGTGTAGTCATGGGCACGGTAAAGCTTTATTTAAATCGTTTGCTATACGGTTTTGATACATATAAACGGAGGGTTTATTTTGTCGACCGTGTATAACATAGATTGTGTGTCATTTTTACTGATGAAGAAAAATATTTAAGTGGTTTTAGTCAAGTACTCCAGTACTTTAGCATAGTTCTTTGCGCAATTCCTTATGGCAACTAAATTAACTAAAATTATGCATAAAAAGTATGCAAAACGGTTTTGAATGCTTAAATCCATTACGTCTCTACTGGAGTTGCCTCTGTAGCATTGAGAATAATACACTTTTCACATTCTGTGCAAACAATTTATATCTCTGTTGCAAGGTGAATCCGGTTCTACATGCTTAAAGTGTGATTCAACAACCTTATATCTATTATATAATTTCTGAGTAAGAAATATATTCTAAGTAGCTCATTGGCAGTGGTTTAATTATGGAAGCTGAAAATATATTATAGGTCATAGTAATGCAAATGCAGACTCAGAATATACTGTAAATCGCTTATAAAGACAACCCTGTCCAATGTTATCAAAATATACTTAAAGTGAATGTACTAGGATTAATGATACTTCCCCACTTGGGTCTGCTTATGGTGAAATATTAGACAATTTATTCGTAATATGGTGATTATGACCAACTAATAAAGCTAATAGCTCACACGTGTATAAAAGTCAACATACAATGTAAAATCTCATTTGCTTGTATGAAAATCCTTCCATGTTATTTTTTGAATCGAGCAGTTCCTTTACTTGTGTTTTATCGTTTTGTTATGCTTTAACTCTGTAACAGATCTTGTTTTTTTCTGTTTGCCTCCTTTTTATTATAACAGTATTGGATTCTGTTTACAATCAGGTTCTTACATATCCCTTTTTTCTTGTTAGCATATGTTACATGCCTTTGGTCTTCAGTTTTGTTTTACTGGGTTTTAAGGCCAAGTCGTGAGCCATATTGGCTTGATATCTTGCCTGTCTGTGCCTGAGTGATTTGACTCAGTTGGTTGGCTTCTTTATTTGTTAGGACGAGTAACTGTTTTGATGTCTATTTACAACCTATTTGTTGTGTTATAGGTTAACTGTACAACTTTCTTGAATCTCTTTAGATGTATAGGGAGGGGAACTGTTAAGGTTTGTGTACTCAATTTGTGTTTACTTTTTAAACATAGTACCACGTTTTGCACCAAGAAATTGTGTTATTGGATAACCCGTTGCGAATTCGTGCGTGATTCAAGAACCAGTTGGCTTTATACAGAAACGACGTTAACTTTCAAACATTATCGGTATTTTTGGTCGTTACATACAGTATTACGTATGAAGATAAGTAAACAAGTAGGCATATTTGATCGATCGACACCACTTCTTGACACTTAGTCTGGGATGGGCCATATAGATATCATTTGTGTCCTTTGAACTCTAACTTACATTGAATTTAAAAGGAAATTTACGTTGGGTTTAATCTTTAAAGTAATCAGCGACGTGAATTTTCCCTAATCGTAATGCATTACTAATCGTATACAATTTGTAGTGTCCAAACCTAGCTAACTCTAGATGGCTGTATGTTTATGGGTTAATTTCGTTCTAATCCTGATAATCGGTCACAACTAGATATGACATATTCTCTTTAGATCCCCTGTGTCGTCGCCGACTACGACATAACGTAATATTCTTGTATAAAATAATCAGCGGAATATTCTCGGCTTTCTCTCCCAAGTGGAATAAAACGCCTAAGTACGATCTTTGGAACTACGAGGCAACTCATCGATAAATACCAAACACAACATCGCGGTACGTTCTTTATCGTATTCTACAGCAAACTCTGGAATAAACTGCCACAAAATATCCGCACTACTAAATCTATCCTAATATTCAAACGCCTGATCTCCCCATATTTAGAATCAAAAGACTAGCATCAAATCTTTGACGACTTACCACTAAACCTCGAATCAATAAGCAATGGCTTATTAGGGTACTAAAACTGCAAACACTAAAATCATGTACGTTGTAGCAAAAAACAAAACATAAAAACGGATAAAGAAGATTCTAGTTCGAAACTGATTATTTTGATACCACTAATTAAATTCGTTTTCTCCTTCCTATCTCATAATTTATGCCATCGTCTTCCCAAGTTTATGGTCTGCCATGCGTACTGCTGCTGGCAGTTTGTTCCATATTTGACCATACCCAATCAAATAAAAGTTTCCGCGAGCTTTTGTTTTGTAATTTTCAATTTTAACTTGAAAGAGCTTATTTCTCGGATAATAGTCCCGAGTGTAGGTACGGTATGCAATATTAATTGAGGTGTAGGTCATATTATGCAGCAGTTTATAAAAAGGATTAAGTCTGTTCTCAGTTTTCTTTTCCATAGAGGTTCAAGTTTGAGCATGTGACATCTAGTTTTGTAGTCTATTTTAAAATTACCTTTAATCATCTGCCGCGTTTAGTAGCGTTGCACGCTCTCTACTCTGATTCTGTCACTTGTTCGTAGATCGCTAAATAGGAAGGAACAGTACTCAAGTGTAGGTCTTACACATATTTGTAGAGACTGAGTCACGACTCATTTTGATGAAAGTTCCTTAGAACAAAGCCTAGGAGCCATCGTGATTTAGACAGTTTGGCAGAGATGTTCTCAGAGAAGTTAATGTTGTGGGAATATTGAATGCCTAGGTCGGTTACCGTACTAAGTTTAGGGAGTTTGTGGTTGCTAAGTACAAGTTGCACTTCAAGTTTTGGGTCCCCCACACACATCCACCCACATTTCTAAGTTTTGAATTGCGGACACCAGTCAGAGCACCATTTACCTAGGTTGTTTAGCTCGTCCTGTGTATTTTCGATGCCATGTGCCACATCATTTTTGTCAGTCTTATAGACTACTTTCAAGTCGTCGGCATAGAGATATGGCTTTCCTGTTATAAAGCACCTGCATATGCTATTGATATATATAATGAAGAGTAAGGGCCCTAGAAACTCCGCCTGTAGCCCTCCTCGGGTTACTGCCGGTCCCAAGCCCGGGTAAAGGAGGAGGGTTGGGCATGGGGCTAGCACCCCCATCCCGTAAATCCCAAACTTGCTAAAAAAACGCAAACCAGATTAAACAAGATAAACCATTTAAACTCTGCCCTGGGAGTAGAAGGATTCATGACGCCTCATGATGAAAGCCGAAATTCTTCGGAAGTCATGAGGCTGATGCCCCCCCTTCTAACAACCAGAGCAAATATTTTTATAGGTACATGGAATGTTCGAAGAATGTGGGAGAGCGGGAAGACAAATCAAATAGCTGCAGAAATGAAGAGATACAACTTGACAATACTCGGAATCAGCGAAACTCATTGGACTCAAGCTGGACAGAAAACATTGGCTTCGGGAGAGATGCTACTATACTCCGGCCACTAAGAGGAAAATGCTCCTCACACCCAAGGAGTTGCTCTGATGCTGTCCAAGGAGGCACGTAATGCACTTGTGGGATGGGAACCACATGGACCCAGGATCATCAAAGCATCTTTCAAAACAATGAAGAAAGGGATTACAATGAATATTATCCAATGCTATGCACCAACCAACGACGGCAACGACGAAGACAAAGATCAGTTTTACGATAGACTGCAATCAATTATAGCAAAGTGTCGAGGAAAGGATCTGACAATACTGATGGGAGACCTCAACGCCAAAGTCGGAATGGACAACACTGGATATGAAGAAATCATGGGACGACAAGGACTGGGAGACAGAAACGACAATGGTGAAAGACTTGCAAACCTATGTGCCTTCAACAAATTAGTTATAGGTGGTACAATATTCGCCCACAAACGCATACACAAGGCTACATGGGTCTCACCGGATCACACTACTGAGAATCAAATCGATCATATATGTATCAATAAAAAATTTAGAAGATCAATGGAAGATGTAAGAACCAGGAGAGGAGCTGACATAGCTTCAGACCACCACTTGGTGGTTTCTAAAATAAAACTGAAGCTAAAGAAGCAGTGGACAACTGGAGTGTCAGCAGTACAACGGTTCAATACAGGCTTTCTCCGAGACACTGACAAACTCAATGAATTCAAAATATCTCTCAACAACAGGTTCCAAGCCTTACAAGATCTGCCGAAAGAAGAAACCACTATGGAGGACAACTGGAAAGAAATCAAAGAAGCACTAACGTTAACGTGTCAGGAGGTTCTAGGCTGCAAGAAGCACCATTATAGGGAATGGATCTCCACTGAGACATTGAGCAAAATCCAGCAAAGGAGGAACAAGAAGATAGAAATCAAGAACAGCCGAACAAGAGCAGAAAAAATCAAGGCTCAAGCTGAATACTCAGAAGCAAATAACTAAGTAAAGAAGAGCATTAGACCTGACAAACGGAAATACATCGAAAGCCTTGCAACGACAGCGGAGAAGGCTGCAAGAGAAGGAAATATGAAACAGCTATACGACACAACGAAGAAACTGGCAGATAAGCATGGTAAACCAGAGCGACCGATCAAGAACAAAGAAGGCAAGACACTCACTGAGATTGAAGAACAAAAGAATAGGTGGGTAGAACACTTTGAGGAACTTCTAAATAGGCCAGCTCCACCGAACCCACCGGACATTGAAGCAGCACCTACAGATCTCCCGATAGATGTCACTCCACCAACGATGGAAGAAATCAAGATGGCCATCAGACAAATCAAAAGTGGGGAAGCAGCAGGACCTGACAATATACCAGCTGAAGCACTCAGGTCAGGTATCGACCTAACAGCAAGGATATTCCACGTTTTATTCAAAAAGATCTGGGAAGAAGAACAAGTGCCGGCAGACTGGAAAGAAGGTTATCTTATCAAGATACCAAAGAAAGGAGATTTGACCAAATGTGACAACTACAGAGGGATCACGCTACTGTCGATACCAGGGAAAGTCTTTAACAGAGTATTGTTGAACAGAATGAGAGATTTAGTGGAGGCTCAACTTCGAGATCAACAAGCTGGTTTTCGTAAGGATCGGTCGTTCACGGACCAAATAGCAACACTACGGATCATCGTTGGACAATCAATTGAATGGAACTCGCCCCTGTACATCAACTTCATTGATTATGAGAAGGCGTTTGATAGTGTAGATAGGAGAACACTATGGAAACTTCTTCGACACTACGGTGTACCAGAGAAACTCGTCAACATCATCCGGAACTCTTACGACGGAACACAGTGCAAAATTGTGCATGGAGAACAACTGACAAATGCATTTTCAGTGAGGACCGGAGTCAGACAACGCTGCCTTCTCTCGCCTTTTCTCTTCCTCCTGGTGGTTGACTGGATCATGAAGACCTCCACATCTAAGGGAATGTACGGGATTCAATGGACAAGTAGGATGCAACTCGATGATTTGGACTTTGCAGATGATCTAGCTCTTTTAGCACATGCACACCAACAAATGCAAGCGAAGACCATCAGTGTAGCAACAACTTCAGCAGCAGTAGGCTTGAACATACATAAGGGTAAGAGCAAGATTCTCAAATACAACACAGGGAGCACCAACCCAATTCAACTTGATGGGGAAACTCTGGAAGAGGTGGATACCTTCACATATCTGGGGAGCATCATCGATGAAAAAGGAGGGTCTGATGCAGATGTAAAGACAAGGATTGGCAAGGCAAGGGCAGCATTCCTACAGTTGAAAAACATCTGGAACTCAAAACAAATATCAACTAACCTCAAAGTCAGACTCTTCAACTCGAACGTGAAGACAGTCCTGATGTATGGTGCTGAAACC
>JALJAT010000203.1:0-22959 GCA_034768735.1 Schistosoma mekongi | reverse complement strand
CTAAAACGATACCGAATCACGATACAGCACTTATGGTCGTGAACTGTTAGCAAGGTACTGTGCTGGCGACATTTTCAAAAAACCCAATTCCATTCGAAGGCCGGGAATTTACAATATTCACCGACCATAAACCACTGGACGTGTTCTGGATGAAGGCATTTAGAAAGTAATCTCCGCGAGGAAAGACAGTAGCGGTCAAGCTAGAATACAGTTCCCAGTCTCTAATGATATGCGACATTATATCTGGGCTAACAATGTATTGCCGACGCCTTATCACGAATACATCCTTCGACCTTGTTGAACTAGCTCGACTGCAAATGAAGACAATGGATCTTCATCACGAGTTATCCACAACCACGCTTAAAACTCCACAAAGACGATTCGAAAGGGTAAAGAACAACTAATTGTGATATTCTACAGGTAACAGCCCGGCCAATCCGTTCAAGAGTTATCGACGAATCATCTTCGGACACATTGCACAACCTCTCTCATCCTGACTAGTTCGTGCACGTCTAAACTTAACTTGCTCAGAGGATTCGTGCTGGCCAAGGATGAATAAGGACATCAAGAATGGGCAGCTCCGTGTGGCATGGTCAAAAGAGCAAAAGTAATTCAGCAACAATAAAGTCCTATAGGCACTTTCAACACTACCAGACGTCGATTCACCACCGTCCACCTTGATTTGGTAGGGACCCTTACCTGAATCAAAGGGATTTTCTTATCTGTTGAATGCGTGGAACCGTTTTACACGCTGGCCAGAAGCGATTCCCTTAAAAGACATCATACGCTGAAACGATTGCTCGTGCTTTCGTCGACGATGGGATAGCGAACTTGGTTTCCATCTACAAAATTACGACAGACGGGGCCCCGTCCGTTGACTCTGGATTGTTCCCACTCTCTGACAAAACTTCTTGGGAGCGGACGCGCTTCTCTATACGGTGTACTAATTTAAATGACTTTAATTTCACAATTAATTGACCGTTATCTATCAGATCAGCTAATATGGAGCTGTGGATATACTTTGTTTGGCTCACTTTAAACCATGATGAAAGGTGTTCAGTCATTAGTTGTTTATGTTGTTTAATAGTACTCCCGATATATCTTATTCCACGGGGGTATCAAAAATGATATATGAACATAAAAATCGAATACTGGTAGCTTATTCTTAATTTGAATGGAAACTGCTAGCTGATTGGAAAACGGTGGGCAATGTTTTCTTATGTAAAATGTCCTTTCAACTGCTTTCACTTTTCGTAAAGAACATCACTAGCAACATGACTATCTAATTAGGATTTCAAGAATATGGATTTCTTATTGGTGTTACACATCAAAAACATTTTATTCTCACATTCAGGTATTTCATTATAAATGATTTCGAATATCCTAGTTCAATCAGTGCATTATTCAAAGAACTTTAATTCCTGATTCATGGCGTTCATTGAACAAATATTTTTGTTCTGTTAGCCATACATCTAACAAAATTTCTTTTGTACTCGATAGGTGTAACTCTATATAAGTGAGTGTATTGACTTATGTCTTGATTCTTCTTGTATACACTTCTGCCTACCAATTCATCTTCCTGTCTGTTTACTGAAATGTCGAGGAAATGTAATTTATTATCACATTAGTTCTCATGAGTAAAAGTGTTTGCTGGGTGTACAACGACAAACTGTATTAATAATTCCTTTCTTTATACATTCTGATCGACGATAACAGAAGTATCATCAATGTAATGACATTAAAACTGCTGTTTATCAATAGTGTCCTTTTAATCTTACTATGCAGAAATAAACTGTAGTTATCCATTTTTTTGGAATTAAAAATAACATTTTAATGAGATACGTTTTATCTACTGTATAGTCATATTCTTGTCCATACATTAATTTGATTTTAACGTTAATTAATCTCATTTATCATGTAGTTTGTTGTTATATATTTTATTAGAATTATTGTGTAACTATGCCAACTTTACATAACTAATCATTTTCATGTGTATATTGAACATTCGAATATGTATCAAGTATAACGTTGTTTAATACATGTTACTTAATGATTGTGTTTAAGTCATCTAAATCAACTTTACTAAGTAAAGTATACCAGGACATTGCTTCTAGTAAACGTTACTATTTTGAACTTGAGGTTATTCATAGACGATCAAAGTTTCTTAACAGAGTGGATTCATTTCATTCTACGGATTTTATTACTCTTACTATACTTAAACATTACTGTTTTGCATTTTACTGATAGCAGTATTTCTGATTTACCCAGAACATTAAAAAGTAAAAAGCAAGGTTTAAACAGAAGTTGTGGATTGATAATTTAGTTATACTACACTGAGGCGGAACTTAAGAAGAGATTAAAAGAATTTTAAATGAACATGGGATACAAGTCTTTCTCTAATGAACAATGTACTTGGCTCTACACTTGCTAATATTTAGCATAGAGTATCGAAAGGTTATTAGACGAACTGTGTTAATGACATCAAATGTGCTGAATGTAATGTTGTATGTAAAGAATATATCACTATAGTCGAATGTGAAAGTATAGGTATACATACCTTGTTTTAAACATATTCTCAAATCTTCTGAAAGTCTAAGCAAACTTGACAATAAGTCGACAATAGCAGTGAAATCAATAGAAATAAAACACTGTCCTTTAAAAATGTATTAATTCTTATGAAGAATGAATCAAAGCTAAAGCCCCTATATATTTACAACTAACCAAATGATATAACTAGATGAGACAAAGTACTGTTAGTCGCATCATGGAGATTAGAAATGTTTTGAAATATACGAACAATTAAAGTTCACATACTTAAAATGTTCATAATCCAAAAATAATAAGGGGTATTATCAAGATTAAATGAGATAACATAGGAAATGATTGCGACTAAACCTTGTCAGGAAGTGTGAAAAAAATAATTTAAAAATGGGGGGGGGAGGGGATGGAAACATTTAATTTTTCATTAAACATTCATAGAATTAGCTACTATTACTCTTGCTCCTTTTCCTTCTCCTCCTCCTCCTTCTTCTTCTACAACTACCAATGCTATTATGAAGATGACGATGATGATGGCGACGACTACTGTCAATATTATTATTTATAATAACATTCAGTTAGAGTTCACGGCAAGGATACTTTTGTACATAAACTTCCAACTTTATATCATGATTATTCACGGTCTCAGCTGTAAGCAAACAACTTCTAAGTATAATGGAAATTAGGTGCCCTTCAAATTCTCGATTCATGAATAAATATTTATTAGAAACGGAACTAATGGGTACTTTATTCGGAGCTTCTTTCATGTTCGTACCTGTAAAAGCATTGGATATCCATTTTCAACTAGCGTTTTTTGAGACAATACAGTTCCTTATCAATACTCTCATCAGTGCTGATATTTTATGCGGTAGAATAGAGTATATGAGATTACTCTTTCTGCTCATTTCTACCCAACTATAGAAATTAATTAGTTGGCCATTTCATTTAAGTTTTTTACTTGGGGGGAGGGGAATAATTTTAGTATTAGTCTTACTCGGTATTGTCAAAAGTACATCGAGGAATGAGATTGAGAACTTGCCTACATTTGTATGGTGAGTTCTAGGGCCGGGTGGAAAGAAATGAAGGAATATAGGACGTCCTGTTGGTCAACACTCTCGTCACACATGATAAACATAACGCACATATATCTTCCGTATACATCAAATCCTTTTACGACTAGTCTATGAATGTTCTCCAGTTGAGACATAAATCAATCCACGAAGAGTTTGCCAAATGGAGATTCAATTGCGATCATGTCTATTTGCCTATAATTCCCATTACCATGAGTGGATTAGACGTTCGGCGTGCAAAGTAGCAATAGTTCTTACACGTCATTAGTTAATATGCCGAAATCTATGTCATGGGAATCATTGTCATCACAAATATTTAGTTTGTCATTTCTGTCAATGGTGACAGCCAGGGAAGGAAAAACATAAGTTTTTCGCAAATGTTAACATTCTTAATAAAATCAACAGAAAAATGTGGCATTACCATTTTTTTTTTTTTTTTTTTTTTTTTTTTTTTTTTTTTTTTTTTTTTTTTTTTTTTTTTTTTTTTTTTTTTTTTTTTTTTTTTTTTTTTTTTTTTTTTTTTTTTTTTTTTTTTTTTTTTTTTTTTTTTTTTTTTTTTTTTTTTTTTTTTTTTTTTTTTTTTTTTTTTTTTTTTTTTTTTTTTTTTTTTTTTTTTTTTTTTTTTTTTTTTTTTTTTTTTTTTTTTTTTTTTTTTTTTTTTTTTTTTTTTTTTTTTTTTTTTTTTTTTTTTTTTTTTTTTTTTTTTTTTTTTTTTTTTTTTTTTTTTTTTTTTTTTTTTTTTTTTTTTTTTTTTTTTTTTTTTTTTTTTTTTTTTTTTTTTTTTTTTTTTTTTTTTTTTTTTTTTTTTTTTTTTTTTTTTTTTTTTTTTTTTTTTTTTTTTTTTTTTTTTTTTTTTTTTTTTTTTTTTTTTTTTTTTTTTTTTTTTTTTTTTTTTTTTTTTTTTTTTTTTTTTTTTTTTTTTTTATTATTCGTAACATTTTTTATACACTCAGCATCCATATCTCATGAATTCATTTGTCCTGTTTTGAACAAAACCTCCTATAAAATGGTGATATACAATGTTTACAGTGTTTACAGCAGTATTATGCGAGAAGGGGATGTCACACAACAATGAAATGTAATAACTCGTAATCGATAACTGTTTGTAGATGCCATTGAATGATTAACACTGAGCTTATAAATTACATCTGTTAGCTGATTTCCTATCTAAACCCTTTAGTTAATTATGTTTATCTACACTTGAAATTAGTCTCAAAACAAAAGCCAGATCTTTATAGTAGAAATACTGGGAGTTTTACTCTGAGTACTCTCCAGTTTTTCTCTCTAATAGTTTTATTAATTTTATTCTCTGAAACTGTTTACAAATATAATTTATTCGTACATTTTTTATACACTCAGCATCCATATCTCATGAATTCATTTGTCCTGTTTTGAACAAAACCTCCTATAAAATGGTTGATATACAATGTTTACAGTGTTTACAGCAGTATTATGCGAGAAGGGGATGTCACACAACAATGAAATGTAATAACGTCGTAATCGATAACTGTTTGTAGATGCCATTGAATGATTAACACTGAGCTTATAAATTAACATCTGTTAGCTGATTTCTATCTAAACCCTTTAGTTAATTATGTTTATCTACACTTGAAATTAGTCTCAAAAACAAAAGCCAGATCTTTATAGTAGAAATACTGGGAGTTTTACTCTGAGTACTCTCCAGTTTTTCTCTCTAATAGTTTTTTTTTTATTATAACATACTACTCTTCATAAAATATGTTCTTTTTTCTTTTATAAATGTTACCTGAGGCATTTTTAATATGATCATCATTGTTAGAATAATTACAACTACAACGAAATCATGTTATATCCCACTATACTACCAATATTCAGTAATGTCAATATTTCTGATATTAATTTCTAAGAAATATATAACCAGTAATACGTGTAATATCTAAGTAACACGATAATTACAGACGGTTTTATAGAACGTAGACATACAAAGAGAAATTTCTACATTCACTGAAGAATTCATTACAACTTTCAACTTAGACATACAAAAAAAGTACATATACTTGTGATTATCTAATCAAAGTGAATAATGATAGCTGTTAGGATAAAATCTAATTAAATTAAATTACTGAGTAGTTTATTTTAGATTTTATTATTCCGGAAATGTAAGATTATCTACTGATAAGTAGATATGATATGATATTTCAGTGTGAATTTGCAATAGATCCAACCCAAGAAAGACAGTGTATGTATATACAGTTAATATATTTTATTAAGAGGGAGATAGTGTAATAATAACTAGCTAACTGATCATTATCACTAAATCTAGTTGTATTAAGTATTCAATGGTAGTTTTTTTCAGATTAGATGAAAAAGTATCTTGATAGTAACTATGAGAAACTTAATTAAGTGTCTAAAATCTTAGACCTATGTAATATTTTACATTTTCATTTTAGAACTGGACAGTTCATATTTGAAAGTAGTGAAGACTAAGCGTTAATTACCTGATAATAATATAATCACATTACAGTTTTTTCTATGTAATATTTTTTGAAGTGAAACCAACTATAAGATTGCAAATGAATAACAAAAGAAGTAGAGATGGCAAAATGGAAGAGGATTGTGAATAAACATGAAGTATGATGAAGTAGAAACTGGTGTTGACTTATGATAAGTGTATAGGGAATGGTTTCCGTTGTAGGAGTAGTCGTAAATGAATTTATGTGTGCAAATGTAATGCAAAGAAATGTAGGCATGATAGATACATTTTATAATGAGATTGCTCATTTTATTTGGTCAATGGATATGATATGAGATGATTCCTAGGAACGTCATTAATATCCCAAATCAAATAGCAGTCACCCAGAAACAATGCTAATACGTTGGTAACTATATGGATTAGTCGGGGTTGCTGCACCGCGTCAACTTAGCATGATAAGTACTAAAGTACTAAGCGCATCAGTGGTAAAAGTTTAAACAGGTAAAATTTCTTTGTTAGGTTAAATTTTGTGCCAGTGTATGTCACTAAAGTCTCCAAGCAGGTAGTCTACACTTATCATCATGGTTCAGGGCACAACAGCCATATATTGATGTCACGTTTTAGTTTAGTTATCCTTACAATTCCCACAACCTACTTCTCACACAGTCAGCACCCATCTTCAAGGTAGGCTGCAGTTGAGCATGTATTATACATGTTTCAACTACTTAGTTCGTGGGAATCTATAAACTACTAAGCTGGTTAACTATATCTTCACAGAATCATATATTTAGCTTCAGGATTGATCACTCACTTGTTCATTGATAAAACAACCGATGTTGCAAAGAAATCTAAGATCAAATAATAAGATTTTTATAGGCTATGTTTCATATTCACATTACAAAACAGCGAAGACTTTTGAGCAGTTTACTGATTTACTTATTTAACTAATGAAAGTTTTCTCCGCTTCAAAGGAGGAGAAAGTTAGTAAAAGCTAATAAAGACCATCTTACTGACTATCTTACTGAGTCAGAATAGGGATTTTGTTAGACGCCAGGAATGAGGAACCTACCAAAATAATTAAAGTGGTCGACTTTTAACTACTTGATATTAGTTCAGTCTTGGGTCCACAACATATCTAAATCAATATTTTACAAATAAAATGGGGGGGTGGTAAATAATCTCATGCATTATGAAATTGTTGTTACAGGCAATTAAAAGATTGTAGTTTTTCACCTTCTTCACTTAACAGGACTATATCTTCTAAGTATCCAAAGTCAAGTAAACGAATATTTTAATATGAAATTAAAGATGTGGACAAAAGCTCTAAATTGAGTCAAATTTAGTTACATACATAAACTTTACGTAATTTATGCGGTAGTTAAGAGGTCTAACACAATTTGGTATTTTTAGTAGTACAAAACAAACTATTTTGGATACCTACTCTAAGGTTATCAGTAGAAAGTATGAATATTATGAAAATTATCTAAATCAGTTAGATGAACTAAAGGAACATTTGGGCTAAATTATAATCCTTCATAACCACTGACAGATAAAATAGCATTCTATAGATTCTACGGTAGAAGCTTCGTTGAAACTGAAGATACAATGACTAATTGAAATACATGTTTGAGTAGTCATATGAACATTATTCTAATGTGTAATTCATATCGATATCACTTGATATCATATCAATGAACTTCTCTACTGTACTATTCAACATATAACTCACTCTCACTGGAACTGAGGTAAACATTATTTGATGATTGTGTAGTAGTGAAGATTATGTATTGTGTCAGTGAGCCACTTGAAAATTTGGCCTACTATTATGCCGTCTTTCCAAGTATTTTAACAAGTCACCTTTTCTTTTGCTTTAATTTCGTAATTGTCTCAAAATCATATTGTTTATTTTCGGGCTTATATAAGGAATCTATGACCTATCGTGAAAAATAACACAATGAAGTTAAAGTAGAGATACAGGGGTACCTAGGAATGTGTATTAAAATGAATGAATATTTATCGTATGTCTATTCCGGAAATTCTTACTGTTAACTGCAGATCACTTATTAGATGAGTGGATTGTATCCAATTTCTCCTTAGCCTTAAAATATATTAAAAGTGTGGCTTAATCACAATCCAAGTATATTGGCTACAGGTCTAATATGATGACAATTTGATATCGCCAAGGTGTTTTCAGGTATTTTGTCAAGCAAAGAAACGACGGCAACGTTGCTGTTTTTGTAAACACACTGAGTTATTCAGACCACCACTAAATTCTTGCAAGACCAAGATACACTGATTTACCTCAGAATAATGAATAGTCCTGACCTAAGACTAAGGTTTGATTTTTTGATAAATAAGAATCATTTGTAGCCAGTATCTAGGTATGATCGTCGGATATTACTACCGTTTACTATGGAATAAGCAAATAAGAATCAAATAATAGTTGTGCTAGTTATCAGTGGAATAGCTGACCATTCTTACTATCGCAATAATTTATTAGGTAATATCAACTATTAATGGTCAAAGAAATAAGTTAAATCAATTCAGTAACTAGAAAGGTTTTGTGAGTAAATACGGAAATCCACTCTTATGTACGAACCTTTCAGTTTACAATTCATTAAGCATTCTTCCGCATTAAGTGTGAAATAATCAAAACGCTGTTATGAGAACTGTGTTTTGCAAAGATTGGTTAAGCTTTACTGTCTTTGTTGGTCACAAATTAAACTCATTTAAGTACCACTGAAGCCAAAAAAGCACTGGATATGGCGCTTCACTGAAGAACATTCTCCAGGACTCGAACCTAGGATTTTCAAGTGATGCTGTGGTTCCATCCTAGGGCGAAATAATTGTCCGGTGCTTACCCTTCCTCGATTTGTATGGTATCTAATCGAGACTAGTCTACGATAAGTTAGAAAACAACAAATCAATGGCTCATCAGCAGTAATAATTACATAACGTTTTAGTAATAGGTCGTGAGTGATGGAGACTAGACATGTCGAAATTGAACTGAACTTGAATGGTCTCCGCTCAACTACATAAACTATATGAAATTAGAATCCCATCATAGTATCCCTACTCAATGTTACTGATGGTTAAGCGTTTTTTTACCATATGTAAATGTATGAAATACAGTATTACTAGTCAGTTATTTTAAAATCAGCATCCTGGAAATGGATTTTGCTGTCAATGAATTCCCTCAGTGTTATGTAACCGGTACCAGTGTGCATAAATTAGTCAATATTATCATTATACTCAAATATGATATCGCCAATAACTATTTTGGGTTTGTACTATAGATGATATAATATAGTTAGTTTAAATTTTAATTATCCTGCTGTTGATATATGGAAGTAGATTTTACGTTGTCGTTATTGACACATTGACATCTGGAGTGGATTCAACCAATATCGCCATTTTATTTTAAGCTCTTATGGTATATGAATGAATGGAATCCATCTTAAGCATCTCATCCTATTCTAAGCTTTTTAGTTGAATTTACTTTTATTTCAGTGTTGTTGACAATAAGGCTCGAATTCACTGTTTATTGCTGTTCAGTGGGTATTGTACATGCAATATAATTAGCACGAGTTTAAATTCTGCTATAAAATGTGTAACAGTTGTGGAGAAAATCCCCTTAGAATGTATCTGTGCCGACAAAGACTCGTTAAAATTCACTTCCGAATTTCTGCAAGAAGTTAATTTAAACAGATACTTATTATAGTATTATTATATTGCTTGTTGAACAGTTTAGTTCACCTAAACTTATCAGTATAACTGATAATGTGCTGGGCGTATGAGACACAATGTACTTAGTTTCAACCATGAGGTGGGTATCAGTACTGAAATACGGATGGTGAGACATTAGTGAGAGCAAAAGCTTATCCAAAATCCACCTGCTAGCCATTATCTGTCTATTCATTTCAGCGAAGCGAAAACTGTATTAAGGATATTATATAAGTTGGATTGTGACTGGCAAGTGGAATCCAGGACGCGCGTTTCGTCCTATGACTGACCAGCTTCAGTCTATAACAAATTAACAAAAATATACAAGTTCATCCTAATGTATTAAGGATAAATTTACCCAAAAGTTGAGTAATTTCAACTTTAACTTATTGCGTGTAATATTAATGTCGTATAATAGACCAAACACAGGTTACCAGGATATATGCTTCCAATAATATTGGAAAAGACTGAGAAACTATTAAAGGATAATTTGGAAAATCTGAGGAAATAGACTACGCTAGGAACTTGAATGACTCCAGGAAACTATAAAAATTTATCTGTTAATCAGGGTGTAGAGGTAAATAATCCCCAAAATAAATAGTTACATAGGTTTCGACATTGATGCTGACCATGTTTGTTTTAGCGGACACTACTAAGTTGAAGGCGCTCGGTCACGCATCACGACCAGATCTCGCCACGCCGTACCGAAACAAGCAACCCTCTCTAGTTTGCCAGCCTAGACGTTGCTAACCCATTGTCGCTCCATTCACGATCAAATATAACTTCTCTTCCATCCTTCATTGCCTTCTGATTTCTTCTCATTCGTAAGAGTGGGTTCAATCGTTAGAAGTTGCTCTGGTAATAATCCAAACGTAACTTGGTCATATACCGGGTGTAACTTCAAGAGTATATGTGATACAAATGAATAATAAATTACAGAAAAACGCAAGAAATTATGATGTTTATAGACGCTTCATGCTATCAATTAAATGAGATAAGACTCATTGCACTGGGACTTTCCATGGAAATTTGATGTAAAGTGACAAAATTTGTCAGCAAATGATAAAGTAGTTAGTGTGTATATTTAAAGTAAGGATTTAGAATGAAAGGAGAGATTGAAGCTAAGATTATGACTAGTTAATTTGTACACTATTCTCATTGCTCACACTGGATTCATAATTCAGATGTTGTTTCATGAACGGACACTTCATTCTTGGTACCAAGGGACATCTGATTGCCCCCCTCCCCACACATTTGCAGAATGGGAATTATTGAAGGAATTTTCTGTAATTTACTTATTGTTCCCGGAGAGATGCAAAATGATCCGAAAGCACTAATCTTTACCAATCAGTCCTTCTTAAGTTATTCATTTTATATGTGTTGTTTTCCGTGATATAGTAAACTTTCTCTTCAAGTCAGTTAAAGAAAGATGTGAGCCAGTTCACATTGTTTATTCTTTCCATACTTTTCGATTTTATGCAATTTAGTAACTAAATATTGGCGACTGTCACTTAGGTTTTAATGAAGTATAAATTGCTTATCACCACATTTTAACTCCGTTGTAAACACCCAAGAACCACTAACATCAATCTAACTAACTCTCTCGCAAAGTTTATTTTAATCGATCCGGTTTTGAAACTGATTTGCAGGATGAAAATTTTCCTTTTCTATTTGTACTAAAAATTTAACAAACAACCAAATAATTTAAGCATTTACTGAGATTTTAACAAAGTTGAGTTCTTCGTTTTGATTACAAGAAGAAACGAACACTTAATCTATGAAACACTCATAAAACAACTAGATGATCACGTTTCAACAAGTAAACTAATAATTATAAAGGTTAGCAACAAATTCAAAATTTATTTAGTTGTATATGGTAAACAGGAGTATTGTTGTGTAAAGTATAACATTTATTTAAATTTTATAAACATCTATATAAGTATCATGCAGTTTGTTCACATGTACTTGCAAAAGCAGGTACAGTGGAAGGACAGAAAGACTGGCCAATTTACAAGTTATTGAACATATCCCTAAAAACCTGTGCTTGGAAGAAGCAACCGTTTCTAGAAGTTCAATTATGCGTCATTTGGTAGACACGGGACATGAAGTCGATGCAATAAATGCTATTAAAATTATCAGTAAATAACATAAAACGATTCTATTAAAATTTTCTGAGGCCATAGCAATCAGAAGATTGAAACCTGACCTTTGTGTTCAAAAGGAATCAGTAGTTAATCTTCAGTTGCCCTGGTAGCAATAGATCAATATTATCAGATAAACAATTCAGTTGATAAAGTCAATATGTGTATTAATAATTTGAATTAACTAAAATCAATAGCATGTATGTAGCTGATGAGAATGTAACAAAATACATTGAATTTAAAGTATTCTGCAAATGTTGTCATTCATGCATTATTCAAATAGATATATATAAGTAACAAATGAATTAAAACATAGATTTCATTTAAAATTGATAAGTTGTAAAATTCAGAACATGTTGAAACTAAGTTATTTTTTAAAAAGATAAACTATACGCGGATGAAATGAATTGTTTCATACATTGTAAATTTATGTTATCCTTAATGTTATTAAAGTTCATAAGTTTCAATCATTTTATAAGTGACTGTTAAATGTTACAGTTTAAACTTTATTAATGATTTTATTTTAAGCAAGAACTTTTACTAGATTTAATGATTCTTATACGATAAGTTGGTGTAGATTATGTAGTGTTGATATTTGAAAATAGTTGACATCATTCCAGTTTTGTAATCAAGTCTTTACTATTAACTTAGTTGCAGTATTCACTAACTTAATGAATGGGAAAATACTGGATATAGTATGTTTAATGAGTATTGAAAGTGTTTTGGAAAACCATAGTCTAAAGTGTACTATGTAAACATGCATATATACACATTACATGTTCATTACTAATGACCATCATTTGGGGAGATTCTACAAATGTGTTGCTGAAATTCTCTCCACTATGATTACAGATGTTTAATAATGTGAGAGTTTCGTATACTTAGGTATTCCATTGAGTGACAGGAATTGATAAATGATAGCCAATTAATATAAATTAGCAACCATTGTCATATCTGCCAAATAAGTTCATGGTGATCACTGGTTGAAATGACTCGCCATTTTGTACACTGAATATTTATGTAAACTGGTGGTCTATAGAAAATCCTTTACGATCCCAGATTTTCACTAGTTAATACTCTTCTTCAAGTATACCAGCGGTTGTAAAGAAATTAATGCTTTTCATGGTTCAAACAACTCATTGGTAACTATCAATAAAGATGAACTACATGAAGAACAACAAATGAATCCCATAGGAATACAGGTACTCATTGTTGATGTGTACTAGTGAGCATGAAATGCAAGCACTACCTATCTCCTACAACTTTACAAAAATTGGTCAGTTACACAGTAACATTAAAATGAAGTTAAATTTTTATTACAAGATGTTGATGTACACTCTGTTCTATACAACTGATGAGAATCAAACACAATAAAACATATCCATATTATTCTACCTACTTAGTTATTCATGCTCTTCACAAGTTAATAAAGTGAACAATGTATATAATGCATTAAACTGTTTTTCTTTTCACATTCTATCATCTACATGTTAAAAATAAACTATAAATAGAAATGTGTAGTATTTTTTTCTGTTTTTCTGTCATTTAAAAACTAAAATATCTCAATTATTCATCATGCATAACATAGAAACTAAATTGTATTTATATTCACTTCAATGCATTTTAAAACTTTATCACTAAGCGCATTAATATAATTTGTAAGTAAATATCAAAATCGGTAAAGTTAACCATTAGTTATTAATGTTCAGTAATTTTCTATTGATTTATTAGGTAAGTAATGCATATTATAATGTAATTTTTAATAAAGATTTCATTTTGTGCTGTAAATTTTATAAAATTAGATTTTGTTTTATTCTATAAATTGAATCACACTATACTGACATATTCATTTTACACAGTTTCAGATCACTTCAGTCGATTGAAATAAAGTTTTCTTATGTGAATTACTCTTTGATATGCATAATCTGAGCTAATTCCTGGAGTTATAGTGAGACGACGGGACTAGTGGAGTTTAATCAAATTGGATGTAGGGCAGTTATCCACTGGTGGCAATGGATGAGGTTGTATAAATATAACGTGAATTAACTGAAGTTAGAAATATCAATCGTTGGGTGCTGCTTTAGTGGTCCAATAGTTAGGTGTTTACTGTGAAATCTAGTCTTGGGCTCAATCCCTGTTGGAGAGTAGTTGCAAACTGCGTAAAAGTTGCATACTAAGGTAAAACAGCTGTCCAATGCTATCTGGTCACTAATATTTGACTAATTAGAACTAATTCGTGATAGTAAACTACTTTTTAACAATCTCCACAACATTCAATTACGAAACGTTCTGGATACAATACAGTGATGGAGTACTCAAAACTCTGTGGATGATTGTATCCTATTAGATTCACCAATTCAGTTTTATGACACTAATATAGGTTAGTTAAGTAAAAATATTGATGATATTATGACGAATGTGCTAGTTGTATTGATAATAGTAATAAACATACCATAGTAATTCATGTAAACACTCAGGAATGAGATAGTTATTATAAATGATAATAAATATTTATCAAGCTATATAACAAATTGATGAAAGTGGAAATTCTACCACTGGACGTTGGTTGGCCAGCCAAGTGGTGCAGATGATTTGACAGAAGGTGTAAGACCTGGATTCCGGTGTTAGATTCCCTATCAAAGTGAGTGGTGAGCACAGTTGTAAGGTAGCATACTAGGACGAAACAGTTGTCGAGTACTTCATGGTTTTCAGTGATGCTTAGTCAACATAAGGTATGACGAAAATACAAAAACTAATCTTAATATCTATCTCCACAAACTACCTCATTACTGATTGGTTCGAAATTTAGGAGGATTAACTTAATAAATTGGAACTCATCAAAGACTACGTTATACTAAAGGGAAATGTTTGGATAACTGTAGTACTTTAATAATAAAAGTGAGATAGGAGTATAATATAAAATGTTTGAGTACTTATCTACCAGATAATCTTTAGATAAAAAGGAAATTAAAGCTTCTCAAACCTGTTTCTTTAAAAATCTATGAACTACGGTTGTTGCCTTGAATCCCAACAGCATATGTAATGTGAAATGGATACCTTCGAAACAGGTGGCAGTACATAGTACATAACCATAAATGTCTTCTACCTTGTACCTATCAGGAACAGACCTTATTTCGTAACATGGTGATGTGAATCAACTTTGTTGACCATTTAATAAACTGATCCATAATAGGCTCGATATTGTTATCTCGACAGGAGTAACCGGATAGATCATGCTTATCACCATTATCATAGACTAATAGAATTCTCTAAGTAATTTATTGCTTTATGTATAATATTACCGGTGTTGTTGTTATTGTTAAAGAAAGAAGACTGTTATGTTATACCTGCGTTTGATTATGATTTATTCCTAATGATAAAAACTGGTAAAGTAATGATAACTGACATATCTACTCTAGACCGTGACTATTTCTTCTATCACAATGTATTAAAACGCATCAATCTTAATTGTCATATGTTATCTTTTACATGTTGTGATTTCAGGTTCCGTTTCAACTGCACTGCATAAAGTTTGTCAAATTATTATTGTTAACTTCATTACTTGTTTAAATTGGATTGCGATTGGGAAGCGGGATCCAGGACTTACATTTCAATCCATGACAAATCAACGGGAGAATCTAAAATACATACTAATTCTACATTACTTATAGTTTTACTTTGTGTGTAGCTGATAAGAAACAATGTAATAAAATGAATTATTTTGATAATTCAATAAGAAGACGAATTTTATCAGAGCGCAATACATTTCGAACGATCTGATAACATACACTTGTTATGTATGAAAAATAAAGGTCACTAGATAATTAAGAGTATAAGCTAAGTGAACAAAGATAATAAAGAGAACAATGTAAGTCAAACTCTACTAAGGTAAGTTGAGGGAAAGTACAAATTGTTATTGAACACACAAAGGGGGGTTTGAACTTCCGCATAGCTAAGGCTTCAACAAACTTCAGTATACGTCTTAAAGTACTTTTATATAACACTACAAAAGATGATTTGATATCAACTGTGTGACCTGTCTCAACTAAGAGTTTAGCGATAGACGATGAAGGTTGTTTATCCTGTACTTTTATTTTTCCTTTCGAGTTCATTTGTTTTGGGAGCCATTTACGTATGTGTTCAGCTACCCTTGCATGCAAATCACGATTGTTCCTCCCTATGTACGTGTCCGCACATACATGCAAATTGATAGATACAGTAGGATGTGATTCATTCATTTACGTGCTGTTTAGGTTTGTTGTGAATCAATGCCCTTTACTTTTCTATTACAACTATCTTAGCGGCATAAAATGTTCTGTTGACAACTGATTTAAGCCTTTGTTTTAACACAAGGATATTTGAGTCACCTCTGAAGGGTAATATGATATAGATTGATTTTTAGGTGCTAGAAATACAGTAAGTCTCATCATACTGCAACATTTCCATCGATTTATGAACTTTTTTGGATATCCGTTCAGCATTAACGTTTCCGTCAGCAGATTTTCATTTTATTCAATAGTGTCATAGGTACAAATACGATTGATCCTAATAAATAAAGCTTTTACTAAATTCTTTCTATACTGTACCGGACATAGGTCTGATAAAATTCGTCTTTTTATTGAATTAACAAAATTTATCAAAGGGACAAATTGTTTTAAAATGAATTAATTCAATTGCCGTTTTACGTGTTGTTCAAACATTGATTTGTACTGTGTTCTTTATCTCTTTTCAATGACTATTATACAATTTATACTAATCAGAATCTTAACTGCGTTGATAAAGTCTACGATAAGGTTTAATCAAGAATAAAATTTTCAAATGATTCTATTATTATAAACATATAGACCGACATTTTTTTTTGTAGTTTGATAATTACGCTTATTAATTATTTCAATATGGTTTTCTGTTGTATTCTAATTATTTCTACCATGTTACTATTCATTACTATCATTTGTTCACTATGAAATTTGTTTTAATTTATACTAATCTAAGTGTAACTGATAATCATTGTTTAGAATGCCTATATTATTACTAACCGTTCCCTCCCCCTCCTCATCCCACCTCCACCATTGCAATCATAGGGGTCAGGTTTAACCTTTTCGTAATTCATAGTTCAATAAAATGTAAAATTCTAAAGAGTAACAGTCATATTGTTTGTTGATACATAAATTATCAGATCATATCCACTTAGAAGTATTAATTTGAATGTGAACGAAAAATGTGAATACATTGTTTAAGAAAAGTTTCACAAACGTACACGTAAATACTAACCGATAAAATAAAATGTAATTTTCATCACTACTTCCCGGATGTCTCAATTGAATATTGCAAAGTGAAGAGACTGAAATCTTATCATTATTCTCCTGTGAACATTTTTACTAAAATGTTTAATTTTAGTTGATTGGATATGTCCCAGATTGATGTTGACAGGGTAAAATCGAAAACCAGGGAGCGCTAGACAGCTTTTTCGTTCTCGTGTGGAAATCCTCAATAGTGCGCACCTCAGATTTCTTACCAGGGGCTTCAAGTTGACGGCGTTCGCCTAAATCTCTGTGTCACTGGGTCGGCATCCAATCTTAGAATTCCCGCTTCCATCAGTTTGTGACTTATTCAATCAACTAAAAATACCAATATTGACAAAAATAACAATCTTAATTAAACTATAAAAATTAGCTCACTAGTGACTAACTCCAGGATGTTCCTGAAGCTCTAGTGAGAAGTTGTAACTGATGGAGTTTAAACTTGTTGAGAGTGAGACAGTCATCACTAGTGGCAACGTATGATCGTCGCGCTATATATATCACAAATTGATGGAAGTAGGATTTTTACCATCGGATACCGACCCAGTGGTACAGTGGGTTAGGCGTTCGTGTCAACCTGAAGCCCCTGGTAAGAAATCTGAGGTGCGCACTACTGAGGATTTCCACACGAGAACGAAAAAGCTGTCTAGTGCTCCCTGGTTTTCAGTGATACCCTGCCAACATCAGTCTGCAACATATCCAATCAGCTGAAAGTAAACATTTTAGTAAATATGTTCACAACGAAAATGTAACCAAATCAATATCCTAGAGTGACTTGGGACAGATAACTGAAGAATTATGAAATATGAATGAAAGAAATTCAAGTTATGATTTACACACTTAAATGACAATGTTAAATACTTATGAGTTGTTTTTCTTAGTATTGTATTCTCAGAGCTGAACAGTCAATCCAAATTTTGGATCTAAAAACATTTAAGAATGCAAGAGAACTTCTAGAATTATGTCATTTAAAACGATTAACAAACTGCTGACATGACGATATAGGTTAGATATATCAGCACATGCTGACGTGGTCAGATGTTACCTGAAAACGATAGTCGATAAAATTGTCAACACAGACGACAAAAAGAAAACCTTCGAATACAATCTAGTATACATAAAGCCACTACAAAGAAACTAATTTAACATTTCTGGGATAACTGAAAACTTTATTTCTATATGATGCAAATAGAATTGATATTGTCTATAATAATGAAAATATTATTGACACTTAATCAATGTAGCCTAGTGAAGATAACATTGTCAAAATTATTCATGTGAATTGGAAATTTCTTTTATCATATATGAGTTATGAATGATATTAGATTGGTTAGTCTAGCAAGCATAATGTGAGTTGGATTGTAGCCGGTAAGTGGAATCCAGAACGCTTTTTTATTCTAATTTGGCACTCGTCAGTTGGATATACCTGTATCCCAGTATTGATGCTCACACTGGAACTCGAAATCAGTTCCTTCCATGCCAGACTCCGCGTTCGCAACTTGGTTACTAGGTCAAAACAGCCTTTCTTTCTACGATTAGGCAGAAACTAATAATTTTAAATAGCAGGGTGGTTTTACGTATCCAGGATCCAATAACTTATCAAACCTTACATTTCAGATTTGCTACAGGGATTCAGACTTAGTTCATTTGTATCGATTTCACTTCATAATATTTATGGTTGTCTAGATTCAGTGGATTATTGCTAAACGCGGTAGCTCTTGGAACGAATGGACTGTATTCCAATGCAAGTGTGAAAATCAACACTGGGATGTACGTACATCCAGCTGGTGAATCTCAAATGGAGCAAAACTTGTATCATGGATTCTACTTACTGGATAAAATTCATCTTATGCCATACATGTGATCTTCAGCTGGATCGAGGTAATCCGCCCAGGATGCATATATAAGAAAAGAGAATGATCAGCTTCTGTTCATATCAGACTAAAAGGAAAACTCAAACATTTTCAAATTATCTTGTAAGTATACCTTTGAAATCAATATAACCAACATGAAGTTCACAATGCTTAAATAATTTCTCAACTGTTAACTTATATTGTAAAATTTTACTACAAAACAAAAACGGAACAACCAACAGAACTGTCAGACAGTTTACGGATTGTTTTATATGTCATTTGTAGATTCAAAATTGAATTAATGCATATTCTCTATGACGTCATTCATTTGTAAAAATATCCAATAATGTGGGTTACATAATCAAAAGCTTTTGTACAAATTACTATCTGAATTAATGTTATAATAAATAGTTTATATTGAGCTGATGAGTTTTGTGAAGGTAGAATATTAAGATTAGTTGTTTATTTTAGTCATAGATTGATGTTGCATAGGTATCAATGAAAACCATGAAGCATCGGACATCTGTTTCACCCTAGTATGTGACTTGTCAGCAGTGGGCATCATCTGTTTTTGGAAGGAAATATCACCCAGGAAATTCAGGTCTCACGACTAATGCTTAATCATCTACACTATTGGCCTAGTCGGCTGGTGTCCTACTATCATTAATTTGTGATACAGCTCGACAATAATCTTATGTTATTAGTGATAATTGTTACATTCTAGACATTTCTGAACTCCAACAGTTTCGACTTCGCGAAAATTTAGAGGAGTAGGAATCCTACCATTGAACGCCTACTAAAATGAAACAGCTATCGAGTTCGCCATGGTTTTAATTGGTACTCAACAAACACCAATTTGTGACGAAAGCAAGCAGTAAAACTTATTGCCTATTTTCATAAAGCCACCTTAGTTCAATTAGTAAATTAGTTTATTATGATTTTTGAGCACAAGAAAGAAACAACAGTGTTAAAAATTTCGCCTAAACTTAAACTAGGGTTATCAGCGCGAATTCGTGTTGTTTCTAATATGTATTGTAGAAGAATTTGGACGAGTTCGGAAATTATTGATATGCATTGTATTACCCTCAGTGATTTTGTTTTATCTCCTAATCGACAATTATCAACGAAGTGTAATAAAATCGATCTTGGCATTTATCGAACTCTCTCCCACACATACACAGTAGTCGGCCGTGTAGGTGATCATAAGATACACCATCATTGCACTAGAATTTTAAACTGAAGAGATTTGTTTTGTACATCGAATTTCTTGTTCGTTGCATAAATGTACGTCCAAAAAATACTTCTTGCGTAACTTGCTTCGTTCAGTAAATTATTGATAACCTCTAACTTTATCGTATGCCGGATCTGCTGCGTACGTTATCTAGTATAGTTTATTTTATGCCGAATCGAAATGAATCCATTGGGGGGGTGCATGTATCGTGACTTATTCTGTTCCGACTCATGTTTCCGTATATTTTTCTGAGATATTATGTAATGTGCTAACTGATTTCAACTATCCAAAGGCATCTTTGATACGACTAAACCTATTATTCATTATAACTGTATAAAAACTTCTTTATTAACATCTATACTGTGTATTTAGGGAGTATTATGACAAAATCAACGTTTCTAGGTTAATATTTTCAGTTAACATGCAGTTGAACACATCTATCTGTCTTTAAGTGAAAGCTAGTTTTCTTTATTACAACATGTAAACAAAATGCTCTCTACAACATTTACTACAAAAAGTGGATATGATTAGTCCTAGTGATTGTTGGCCCATTCTTGAATAAACAGATGTAATAAGATAGTTGGAACTTTGATAACAATAGTTAACTGTATTTAGTCTTCAGCATTTATATAAATAATACTAACTTACAACAGTAACTGTTTCAAAAATCATAATGTACAGCACGTAAATACTTCTTTTTCTATCTCGGAACATTATCAATCTTTCTGTAAAATTTCGTCACAGTGTTTAGTCTGATCAAATCGAAAGATTGTAGATACTTTTTAAACCTCTCTGTTTTTATTTTCAGGAATTGTTCATCAGTTACGTAAGTTCAAACGTAACTTAATCATCCTAGTTCATAGTGGATTCATAAAGGATTTGTTTTAATAATACTATTTGACACCATATTATATAGATTTCAATAACAATCTCATATCATATGATGGTGATTACCTGGAAAAGGTATACTGTATAAATTAGTATTAGAATAAGACTCATAAATTGTCAAGTTGTACTAAGGTTTTTTTTAATATGTCAGATACTCGGAGTTAAATGGTTAGATTGTAAAGCTGTTGCTCTTGTTCGGGACAATGCTATCAGTGTGCCTAGTCTAAATAGTAGAAAGAAAATGAATCACACTGCATGAAAAATGTGATATTTGATTTGCAAACTAGGATCAAACCTGATGGAATAGTGTGTTTGAGAATTTACTTCGATAAAATGTATTAAGTATTGAATTATCAATAGGAGCAGTTAGCTTTATATCTAGTAAGAATTGATTAAATAAGTCCATTGAACAAAAAGTGTAAACATTACTCTAAAACTACTATAATGCACGTGGCATTACCGTAGGAAGTTAGCCGTAAGTCAAGACATCTCTTGTATTACTTACTATTCAACTAACTGAATGTCTTGTATTCCACAGTTAATATTGATAATTCAAACAAATATATTGAAAACCATGAAATAATGACTTATAGTTAGATTTAAAAATTATTTTCATAGACTATTCTTGTCAATTAGTTTACTAACGGATACTATTGAATTTGATGCTTTACAATATATATTGGCCTATGTAAGACGACTGTTATAAACTATATAACAATCGTTAGCTGGTACGAAACTCCTGAGGTTTTTAAGTCCAGAATAGTCATGCTTCAAGGTAAGCACTTAACGCGTAGACCAGTGATTCAGCATTCATTGGTTTACAATTTTAACTTCCTTCTTATATTACCATTGGTTTGTAACTGCCATAAATTTGATGTACTTGAATTATGTCAGCTCTGCCTATTCACTATAAATCTAGAATTATCTCGTGAAGTAAGTAGCTAGTACGAGCATGTTGACTGTTAATGGTTAGTGTTATAACTGTCTTTGAATTTTAGACCTCAAGTTAATGACTTCAAAAATCTAAACCAATGGATGTCACCACAGATGTTTAGAAGTTAAACACAGCTAGGGTATAGTATAGGAAAAAGGTTGAGTGATCTTTAAAATGCCAACGATAAATAAATATTTTAGTCTGTCATTATAGGATTTGGAAATCTGAGTTTATAAATAAAACCAACAAGACTCACGAATTTATAGCCTATCTTATCTAATCAGTAGACAGTTATCGTAATTGAATAGTTTATCCTCAATAAAGGTAATATTCTTTCACGTGATGACTAAATTCTATAGGTTTTAATAGGTGCTTAAATTGTCCACTATTTGTAGTTCATGATTATATTTATAACAAAGTGGAAATTAGGTTGGACTTAAGGTCAATTTAGTGTTAGTTTGATTCAATGGCTTTAGTTCAAGTATACTGTAAATTTGTGTTATATGCATCAATTATTATCAAGAATTTAGCATATTTATGCATTGAGTACTACAATGTTTATCATATCGCGTCAAAAATGGGTTTTTGTTAGTAATTTTATAATTTCTAGGCAATAGAAATAAGTTCAACAAAAAGTACTTTTGACTAAATACAAATTTTCTATATCCTCTTTAGTTAACTGTAATGTTTATTCTACGTGGATAGTTTATGATTTATTGAAGCGAATCCCTATACTTTACTCTAAATGAACAAGATAACAAAATATTAAATTCCACAGATCAAAATCTAGTTTATTATTCATTCAACCATAGTGAATCTGTCATTTTCT
>JALJAT010000202.1:27500-30061 GCA_034768735.1 Schistosoma mekongi | reverse complement strand
TGACATGGTTATGAGGAGATGAGCCCTCTCGAGTTTCATGTCACGGAGATTGTCCACGTTAAGTTGTTTGTCGTGAATTGTTTGTCTAATGAGAATTGACCATTTGTTCGCGTTTCTATGTTGTGAAGATTGGTGTTTTCGGGCCCTCGGAAATGTTTAGCGGCATTCTAGTGCTTTCCAGCACGAATTAATCCTTATTTGGTGCTTTTTTTAAAATCGTAGGTTGCAAAGATTCTTTAACGGGCTTAAATTATTTATTAGAACAGATTTTACCCGATTTATTTAATATAAATACTAGATTCTAGCGGGTCGTCAGGTAGATTTGGCAATTTCGCGAACCGTTAGTGTAATTCGTACAGTTAAATCTGCTACGTATAGACGCGATTCGGCCACACATGACCTCATTTGGAGATGCTGTGATGATGAGTGCATAATCTAAATACATGGGACTCAAGTTAACACCACTTACGGTCAAGTTTGAAAACCGCCAGACTTTCCATCTCCAAAAAACATAATCTGACCCACCGAATCAGTTCTAATGAATGTTTGTGCGTGTGGTTAGTTGTGTTTTACCATGTGTGCTGCTTTCTACAACAATGATTCTTGAATGGTAGAATATACCTTAGTACATATGCCACAAGTTGGACTCTATATAGTGAGGAGTGGTTGATATTTTCAGTTATCTGCTGTTTGCTCAAAATAATGTGATGCGGTGCCTGCTGGCACAATCGGACCAACATTAGGTTAAACGGTGAGCTGAGTGATCTGTAATTTCATACGGCCACCATATTGGAGATGTAGTGCATATATCGGGTGGATTCAACAGCAGAGTAGCACACTGAAAGCGACAGTACTAATTCAGGAACAACAAGATCAGAGAAAAACAATAACCGATGGCACCAGGTTACTACCAACTTACAATTAGCAACAGCTTTACTGCTTCTTTATGGAGTAGTGTGGTCGTGATCCGACGGGTGCGGTTGCCCGTTTTTACTCTTAGAGGGAAAGCGGCACACTAAGTCGCACGAAATTGAGCAATAACAGGTCTGTGAGGCCCTTAGATGTCCGGGGCCAACGTGCGCTACAATGACGGTGCCAGCGAGCCTGGAAACCTGGCCCGAAAGGGTTGGGCAAACTGTTTCATCACCGTCGTGAGGGTCGGGATTGCAATGAGTAACCGTGAACGAGGAATTCCTGGTAAGTGCAAGTCATAAGCTTGCGCTGATTACGTCCCTGCCCTTTGTACACACCGACCGTCGCTACTAACGATTGATTAGGTTAGTGAGGTCGTTGGATTGTGCGTTGAAGTGGCTTTACCGCCGCTCGACGGCTGATATCGAGCGAGACGACATAATTGACTATTTAGAGGAAGTAAAAGTCGTAAACAAGGTTTCCGTAGGTGAACCTGCGGACAGGATCATTAAGAGCCTATAAACAAAAATCGGAAGCCCGGATCTGTATGGCAGTAAAACTATCGGCCTTCACAGTATGTGGAGGTGACAGGGTTTGCTTCTTTGAGTGCAGTGAAGTGGATGTAATAATATAAATGTGAAACCATGGATCTGTGCTTGCGTAAACTATCGGCCTTCACAGTATGTGGAGGTGACAGGGTTTGCTTCTTTGAGTGCAGTTGAAGTGGATGTAATAATATAAATGTGAAACCATGGATCTGTGCTTGCGTAAACTATCGGCCTTCACAGTATGTGGAGGTGACAGGGTTTGCTTCTTTGAGTGCAGTTGAAGTGGATGTAATAATATAAATGTGAAACCATGGATCTGTGCTTGCGTAAACTATCGGCCTTCACAGTATGTGGAGGTGACAGGGTTTGCTTCTTTGAGTGCAGTTGAAGTGGAGGTTGAGTATTACAAATTTATACCGGCCGCGGTATCTGTAATGTCTTATGCTATGATGGTGTTCTCGTGACTTTCGGGTTGCCTGATCTGCCAAGGGTGATGGGATAGTACATGACGTGATTGTTGTGTGCAAGGTTCAAAGAGGGTTGTATGTTACGTGTGCATGCACCCCGCCCGTGTTATGTTCCTTTCCAAACATTTTTACCACGGTTGTGAAAGCGATCCGGTTTGGCTGCCAATCACGGTTTTCGCTGCCTCGGGCATGCACATGGCCTGTGCTGGACTGCAGTACGCTGGCTTAGCGGCTAAATATAAGAGCTGCACGATAACCATTAGGTCTATGCAAGACAATGTGTATAGGGTTATTGGTGTACAACTTGAGCGGTGGATCACTCGGTCTGTGTGCGATGAAGAGTTGCAGCCAACTGTGTGAGTATGTGAACTGCAGACGATTGACATCGACATCTTGAAAGCCTATTTCGGGCTACGGGATTCTGTGGCCACGCCTGTCGAGGGTCGGATTGCATCTAGCACGACGCACATTAAGTCGTGGATTGGCCGAGTGCCTGCCGGCATATATTTGATGCGCTCGTGTATCAACGCGGGTTGCTGCTGGTCAAAGGCTCCGTCGAAAAATCCGATCACAGCTAGCCGGTTCTTAGGATAACCAGATGAGATGCTGAAGGGGGTTGTGCTCGAGTCGTGGC
>JALJAT010000202.1:0-20000 GCA_034768735.1 Schistosoma mekongi | reverse complement strand
GATCCGAAGTAATGGTTAAGAGGGACAGACGGGGGCATTTGTATGGCGGTGTTAGAGGTGAAATTCTGGGATCGCCGCCAGACAAACTACAGCGAAAGCATTTGCCAAGAATGTTTTCATTGATCAGGAGCGAAAGTCAGAGTTTCGAAGACGATCAGATACCGTCGTAGTTCTGACCATAAACGATGCCAATGACGATCCGCGTTGGTTCTATAATTGACATCGCGGGCAGTCCCGGGAAACCTTTAAGTCTTTGGGCTCCGGGGGGAGTATGGTTGCAAAGCTGAAACTTAAAGGAATTGACGGAAGGGCACCACCAGGAGTGGAGCCTGCGGTTTAATTCGACTCAACACGGGAAAACTCACCCGGCCCGGACACTGTGAGGATTGACAGATTGAAAGCTCTTTCTTGATTCGGTGGTTGGTGGTGCATGGCCGTTCTTAGTTGGTGGAGCGATTTGTCTGGTTAATTCCGATAACGAACGAGACTTTAACCTACTAAATAGTAGGACTGGTCCTCTGTGCTCGTTTAGGGCGCGGCTTCTACTGCTTCTTTATGGAGTAGTGTGGTCGTGATCCGACGGGTGCGGTGCCAGTTTTACTTCTTAGAGGGACAAGCGGCACACTTAAGTCGCACGAAATTGAGCAATAACAGGTCTGTGATGCCCTTAGATGTCCGGGGCCACACGTGCGCTACAATGACGGTGCCAGCGAGCCTGGAAACCTGGCCCGAAAGGGTGGGCAAACTGTTTCATCACCGTCGTGACTGGGATCGGGGCTTGCAATTATTCCCGTGAACGAGGAATTCCTGGTAAGTGCAAGTCATAAGCTTGCGGTGATTACGTCCCTGCCCTTTGTACACACCGCCCGTCGCTACTACCGATTGAATGGTTTAGTGAGGTCGTTGGATTGGTGTCGTTGAAGTGGCTTTACCGCCGCTCGACTGATATCGAGAAGACGACCTAATTGACTATTTAGAGGAAGTAAAAGTCGTAACAAGGTTTCGTAGGTGAACCTGCGGAAGGATCATTAACAGACCCTATAAACAAAAATCTGAAGCCATGGATCTGTACTTGCGTAAACTATCGGCCTTCACAGTTTGTGGAGGTGACAGGGTTGCTTCTTGAGTGCAGTTGAAGTGGATGTAATAATATAAATGTGAAAACCATGGATCTGTGCTTGCGTAAACTATCGGCCTTCACAGTTTGTGGAGGTGACAGGGTTTGCTTCTTTGAGTGCAGTTGAAGTGGATGTAATAATATAAATGTGAAAACCATGGATCTGTGCTTGCGTAAACTATCGGCCTTCACAGTATGTGGAGGTGACAGGGTTTGCTTCTTGAGTGCAGTTGAAGTGGGTGATTATTACAAATTTTATTAACCTGACCGGGGTATCTGTCCTGTCTTATGCGTGATGGTGTTCTCGTGACTTTCGGGGTTGCCTGATTGACAAGGGTGAATGGGAAGTACATGACGTGATTGTTGTGTGCAAGGTTCAAAGAGGGTTGTATGTTACGTGTGCATGCACCCCGCCCCGTTTATGTTCCTTTCCAAACATTTTACACTGTTGAAGCGATCCGGTTTGGCTTGCCAAGAAGGGTTTGCTGCCTCGGCATGACACATGGCCTTGTGCGGACTGCATGTAAGCTGGCTTAGCGTAAAATATCCTAGGCGGCAGCGATTAACATTGTTCATGCACTACATGTGATGGGTCTTTGCGTGTCAACTTGAGCGGTGGATCACTCGGCTGTGTGTCGATGAAGAGTGCAGCCAACTGTGTGAATTAATGTGAACTGCATACTGCTTTGAACATCGACATCTTGAACGCATATTGCGGCTAAGGGATATTCTGTGGCTCACGCGCTGTACTCTAAGGGGTCTGGATGTTTCAGCTATCACGACGCACATTAAGTCGTGGATTGGCCGAGTGCCTGCCGGCATATATTTGATGCGCTCGTGTATCAACGCGGGTTGCTGCTGGTCAAAGGCTCCGTCCGAAAAATCCGATCACAGCCTAGTCCGGTCTAGATAACCAGATTGAGATGCTGCAGTGGGTTGTGCTCGAGTCGTGGCTTAATGATAATACTTTATACATGCTCGAGAAGAACGCACCTACTGTACGCTAAGCTAATCACTAATCATGGCTCTATGATTCGGTCTATGGTTTGTATCGAGAGTGTGTGCTTTGTACACATACAAGTATAATGCTAATTGACCCTGACCTCGGATCAGACGTGATTACCCGCTGAACTTAAGCATATCACTAGCGGAGGAAAAGAAATAACAAGGATTCCCCTAGTAACTGCGAGTGAACAGGGATTAGCCCAACACCGAAGCCTACGGTCACTTGATCGTAAGGCAATGTGGTGTTTAGGTTGGCTTCAGGCATTACGGCTCTACCGCCAATCCAGCAGTTGAGGACGGCTTACCGTGGCCCATAGAGGGTGAAAGGCCCGTGGGGGTGGAGACCATGTATGAAGTTGCTCTGAGGTTACCCTTGGAGTCGGGTTGTTGTGAAGCAGCCCAAAGTGGGTGGTAGACTCCATCCAAGGCTAAATACTTACACGAGTCGATAGCAAACAAGTACCGTGAGGGAAAGTTGAAAAGTACTTTGAAGAGAGAGTAAACAGTGCGTGAAACCGTTCAAAGGTAAACGGGTGGAGTTGAACTGCAAGCTCTGGGGATTCAAGCTGAGCGTTGATTTGTGCATTGGGTAATCTGGCCGCCTTCAGTTTATGTCTTGTTTTGTATAGCAGATGCCTACCTTTTAAATGGGGTGGGTATGTTTAGACGTTTTTATACGGCGCACGCATTGGAGGTGTGAGGGTCTGCTGTCAGTGCACTTTCTCAGAGTATTCACCACGACCGGCATTGCTGCTCTATACTATGGCCAAACTGATCAGGTTTGACTATTAATGTTGAGCTTGGTTGGGTCGGCAGGTGGCTCTTTGGTTCGTGATAATCATATGGATTCTAATTAGTGTTCCAACGGCTGTAGTGGAGTTGTGTAGTGTGTCGGAGATGGCGGCTTTGCATGCGTACTTTGTCTTTCGGGCATTGGTGAGTCTGGTCAGTTTGTTACTAGCTTCGGCTGGTCTGCTGATGGCTTGCTTTTGTCACGTTGGCAGTTGGTTTATGGGAGCTTTTGAATGGGCCAATAGTCTGTGGTGTAGTGGTAGACGATCCACCTGACCCGTCTTGAAACACGGACAAGGAAGTTTACAACATGTGCGCGAGTCATTGGGTGTTACGAAACCCAAAGGCGAAGTGAAGGTAAAGGTTCGGCTTCAGTCCGGACTGAGGTGAGATCCTGTTGCCTTGCTCATACTTTCCAAGTTGCGAGCAGCGGGGCATCACCGGCCCGTCCATGACGTAGACATGCGACCATGTGTTGCGTGCACCGTCGGGGCGGAGCAAGAGCGTACACGTTGAGAACCGAAAGATGGTGAACTATGCTTGCGAAGGTTGAAGCCAGAGGAAACTCTGGTGGAGGACCGTAGCGATTCTGACGTGCAAATCGATCGTATAACGTGAGTATAGGGGCGAAAGACTAATCGAACCATCTAGTAGCTGGTTCCTCCGAAGTTTTTTCCTAGGATAGATGGCATTTGGGGAACTAAAACCAGTTTTATCGGTAAAGGCTATGATTAGGGCATGGGGGATTAAAAGCATCCTCAACTATTCTCAAACTTTAAATGGGTGAGAAGCTTAACTCGCTTAAGTGGAGTTTTGCATTGATATGTGAGTGCCAAGTGGGCCATTTTTGGTAAGCAGAACAAACTGGCGCTGTGGGAATGACAACCAAACGTCGGTTAAGGTGCCTAACTGACGCTCATGAGATACCACAAAAGGTGTTGGTTGGTCCAGACAGCAGGACGGTGGCATGGAAGTCGGGAAACGCTAAGGAGTTGGTACCAACTCACCTGCCGAATCAACCAGCCCTGAACAAAATGGCTGGGCGCTCGAGCGTTGGATATACGCGGACCGTTGCGTAAGCTGGGCCTATGCTGGTGAGGGCAAGCTGCACTTGGTCCAGGCATGGAGTAATGGCAACGAGTTAGGAGGGTCGCCTGGGGATAGCGGGAAGCCAAGGCGTAAGCCTAGGTGAAGCAACCAAAGGCGCAGATCTTGGTGGTAGTAGCAAATATTCAGTGAGAACCTTGAAGGCCGAGGTGGAGAAGGGTTCCATGGGAACAGCAGTTGACCATGGGTCAGGCGTCCTAAGTGATCCGGTAAATCGGAACAGAGACGGGGTGCCTGACATTGTCGTTTTACGGGCCTTTGTTTCAGGATTTACCTGCATCAAAGTACAAAGTTGTAGATCGCAGCCCCCTGTAACGAAAGGGAATCGGGTTAATATTCCCGACCCTGTCCACGGAGATGGTGTATGGTTCGGGATTTGTGTTAGGCATGCACCAGACCGTTTCGTAAAACGCAACCGACCTCGGAGATGTCGGCGAGAGTTCGGGAGAGTTTCTCTTTGTCTTTGTTAGGAGTGCATCCACCCAGGAATCGGTTGTCAGGAGATAGTGGGTAGCCTCCGTACAAGC
Organism: Schistosoma mekongi; assembly: GCA_034768735.1. Taxonomy (NCBI): domain Eukaryota; kingdom Metazoa; phylum Platyhelminthes; class Trematoda; order Strigeidida; family Schistosomatidae; genus Schistosoma; species Schistosoma mekongi. The sequence continues at coordinate 15,452 of JALJAT010000202.1, read as the reverse complement.
AACACACTTATTGTGGTGTCCGGAACGCTCTTGTCAGGCCCTTGAAAATCCGAGCTAGGCAGTATAATTTTCGTGGCAGGCCGTACCCATATCGCAGCAGGTCTCCAAGGTGAACAGCCTCTGGCAATTGAACAATGTAGGTAAGGGAAGTCGGCCAAATTGGACCGTAACGTCGGGAAGAAAGGATGATTGGCTCTGATGGGCGGACGAGTAAGAAAGGACCGAGATCAGATACGTGTTTAGTACAGTTGGGGGGCTGGGTTTATTATCTGCTTTGTTTCCGTTGTGTTCTACGGTGCGCATTGTGGGAGGTTACTGGACTCTGATCCGGGTCGATCGTGGGCGGTTTCAGCTTTTTAGTGTTATGCATACTAGCAAAGCGCAGGTCTATCGAGGACTTGTGCCCACGCTTGCGTTCAAGCGGTTGATTTACCATGGTCTGGCGCGCGACGGCTCTAAACAGATGGCACGGACAGGGGAAATCCGACTGTTCAATTAAAACAAAGCATTGCGGATTGTCCATCTGATCCGGTTTTGAGCAATTGATTTCTGCCCAGTGCTCTGAATGTCAAAGTGAAGAAATTCAACCAAGCGGGGCTAAACGGCAGGGGTAACTATGACTCTTTAAGGTAGCCAAAGGCCTTCGTCATATAATTAGTGCGCGCATGAATGGATAAAGAGATTCCCATGTCTAAAACCGTCACTATCTAGCGAAACCACCGCCAAGGGACACGGGCTTGGCCGAATTCGAGGGGAAGAACGACCTGGGTGAGCGTGACTCAGTCCGAACTTTGGAGGAGACATGATGGATGTAGATAGGTGGGAGCTGAGTGCATACGGGATTAGCGCAAATGACATACAACGCTTGCATCTTGGTTCTTACTATTCAGTGTGAAACGGCGAAACCGAACAAAAAAACTATGTATTTTGGTTCAAAGCACAATTCCGGGATACGTCCAGGTATAACGTGCGTGTTACGCTTTCGTGTATGGGATCTTGGTCATGTCAGATGAGTCGTTTTGAAAAATTGCGGGTTCCAGTGGTTTGAGTCTGATGTGATGTGCGACCCGTTCTGAAGACCATGTCAGGCGGGGAGTGTGACTGGGCGGTACATCGTCAAATGGTTAACGGGGTGTCCTATGGTTAAGCTCGTAAGTAACAGAAACTGGACGTTTTCTTTTTTTATTTGATTTAAAGCGGGCAAAAGCTTACTTGATTTTGATTTTCAGTACGAATACAGACGTGAAGCGGTGGCCTATCGATCCTTTTGATGTATTTTCAGAGTCTTGAAGCAAGAGGTGTATGTAAGAAAAGTTAACCACAGGGATAAAGGCTGTGGCGGCCAAGCGTTATAGAGACCGTCGCTTTTTGATCCTTCGATGTCGGCTATTAATATCATTGTGAATGCAGAAGTCACCCAAGCGTTGGATTGTTCACCCAATAATAGGGAAACGTCTCTCCGAGCGGGTGTAGAACGTCGTGGAGGTTAGTTTTACCTACTAATGAGTTACGTCATTTTAATCAGGTGAAGTTACAATATTGGCGGTGCTATGGTAATCGGTTAATACGAGAGGCAACGCAGGTTTCAGATAATTGGTATCTGTGCTGGTCCGAAAGGCCAATGGTGCGAAGCTTACCACTGAGGGATTAGAGCTGAACGCCTTCAAGTCGAATCCCGTACAACTGTGCAACGGTACATTGTGTATCCACACGTGGCTGGGCAAGCTTACGTATTCCTTTTGGTGTTGGACTGGACTATGTGTTCGGCTAGGCCCATTAGGTCTGGTGTAATGCCAGAGCGTGACCATAACTGTGCTCGGATATTGGGGTGCAGGGGTCGAACGATAACAATAATTGGGTATGAGCGTGAGGATATAAACGTTTAGACGACTAAGGGTTGTCGGGGAGGAACGTAAGTGCTGGCAGCAGCTATCAAACGGCGAGGCATTGAATCCTATCCCTGCTTGGACGTAATGATGTGAGACTTGATCTCATTCATTTGCCTTATATGTGCATAATAAGCATATATAGGATATATAGTATTATAGATGTATATATATATATATGTTATATATATATATGTTATATATATATATATGTATATATATATATATATATATGTATATATATATATGTATATATATATATATGTATATATATGTATATATATATATGTATATATATGTTATATAGATTATATGATAGATACATGCATGTATATAATGTATAAGGAATGTATATACATCGTGTATATATGCACGATTAATGCGATGCTGCAGGTGTAGTCCGCGGGAAAATTGTGACAGCCGCGCGGGCGCGCGCTATGTCCAGGCTCGCAGGCGGGTCGCCCGAAAAAATTTGATTTCCAGATGTAAGTCGCAAATATCGCAATCCAGGTGTAGTCCGCGAACTTTAGTTCAGTTGTAGTCCGCATATTTATACTTCCAGGTGTTAATTCGCGGATTTTTTTTAGCCCAGGGGTAGTACGCGTTTTACGATAAGAAGATATGTGATAGGTTGTAGGTGTAGTCCGCAGATTTTCATACTCAGGTTTGGAGTCCGAGGATTTTTTCCTACGATCCAGGTGTAATCCGCGCGTTAATGTAAGTTAAATAACAATTTTTGCCAGAACTTTGACGGTTTTACATTTTAATATGATGGTTCTGAGTTAAATGCAGAATTTGGCGCTACCAAGATACTAAACTATGAATGCACAGGTCTAAGGAAATGGGAGGAAATTGCAAAAAAAAATGTGTCCGCGGACTACACCTAGTCTGCCGCCATGTTATTATAGGGATACTACCTACCTCAGGTCTCAAAATGCGAAAAAAAATGAAAAGCTCCCAAATGAACTGAATCGCTGGTGGGACGTTGTGATAATTGATATTCGGCATGAGACTATGGTTTTAAGCATGTTTGGGCATTTTGACTTAGAAGCTAGGCCGCTTGCTTATCACCCCTACTAAGTGCTGGTAGGCCATTTATAAGCGATATTGGTATATGGAGACTGATGGATGTCGTAGGTGGAAGCCTGAGTGACCTCGGTGTTAGCGCAAATGAAATCCCAATGCTATATGTTTCTTTACTTATCAGTGTGAAACGGGAACGCATATGTATTTGGTTTCAAAGCACATTACGGGTACGTAAGTCTACGCTGAGTGTGTCGGTATCTTGGTCAGTCAGATGCGTCGCTTTGAAAACTTGCGGTGTGTGAGTCTTGATGGATGTGCGACCCGTTCTGAAGACCAGTCAGGCGGGGAGTTGATCTGGGGCGGTACATCCCTCAATGGTTAACGCGGGTGGTCCTATGGTAAGCTCAGTCAGGACAGAAACTTGGCGTAGAGAAACAGGGCAAAAGCTTAATTGATTTTGAATTTTTCAGTACGAATAAAGACCGTGAAAGCGTGGCCTATAGATCCTTTTGATGTTATTTTCAGGAGTTTGAAGCAAGAGGTGTCAGAAAAGTTACCACAGGGATAACTGGTTGTGGCGGCCAAGCGTCATTAGGACGTCGCTTTTTGATCCTGCGATGTCGCTCTTCATATCATGGAAGCAGAATCATCACCACGTTGGATTGTTCACCCACTAATAGGGGAACGTGAGCTGGGTTTAGACCTTCGTGAGACAGGTTTAGTTTTACCCTACTAATGAGTTACGTCATTTTAATCAGTGAAGTACAAATATGGCGTTTGTATGTAATCCTGTTTAGTTACGAGAGGAAACCGCAGGTTCAGATTATTGGTTAGATGTGCCTGTGTCGAAAGGACACTGTGCGAAGCTACCATCTGAGGGATAAGACTGAAACGCTCTAAGTCTGAATCCCGTCCCAAATTTTGCACCGGTATTGGTATCGACACGTGGGCTGGGAACTTTACGTATTCTTGTGGTTATGGACTGACTAGGTTGTTCGGCTAGGCCCATTAGGTCTGGTTTGTAATGCCCAGAGCGAGACCATAAACGTGCTCCGGATATTGGGGTGCAGGGTCGAAACGAAACTAAATTGTGGCATGAGCGTGAGGTTACTAAATCGTTTGTAAGACGAATTAAGTTTGTCGGGGAGACGTAAGTGCTAGAGCAGCTATAACACTGCGAGGCATTGAATCCTATCCCATGCTTGACGTAATGATTTGAGGAATGGATCATCCTTCATGTGCTATATGTGATATATACGCATATATAGATACCTAGTTCTATATATGTATATATATATATGTTATCTATATAGATGTTAGGTATATATATGTTAGTCGATATTATCTGTATATATATAGAGGTATATATAAATAATGTCATATATGTAGATATATATGTGTATCTATATGGATATATATATATAGCATCTATACATGCTGTATGATATATGTATACGATGTAGATACATCCGGTATATATGCCGAATTATGGCCCCCGATGATGAGGTGTAGTCCGCGAAAATTGGGCCGCCGCCGCGGGCGCGCGCTATGTCCAGCTCTCAGGCGGGTCGCCCGAAAATTTGATTCCGATGTAGGCCGCAAATATCGCAATCCAGGGTTGGTTTGGTTGTAGTCCGCGAACTTTAGGTTCCAGTTGTCGTCCGCATATTGATACTTCCAGGTGTAATTCGCCGGATTTTAAGCCAGGTGTAGTACGCGTTTTACGATAAAACTGATATTGCTAGTGGTTAGGTTGTAGTCCGCAGATTTTCTTACTCAGTGTAGTCCGCGGATTTGTCCTACAGCAAGGTGTAATCCGCCGCGTTAAATGTAAGTATAATAAACATATGTTTGGGCCATAACTTTGAACGGTTTACAATTTTCATATGATGTTTCTGCGTTAAATGCAGAATTTTGTGCGCTACACAATGATACCTAAAATATGAATGCACCGTCTAAGGAAATGGGAGAAGAAATTGCAAAAAATGTGTCCCGCGGACTACACCTAGTCTTGATCGACAATGTTATATCGGGATACTACCCTAAGCAGGTCTCAAAAATGTCGAAAAAATGAAAATCTCCCAAATGAACTGTAAGAGTTGGGGACGTTGTGATAATGATATTCGGCATGAGGACTATGGGTTTTTTGAAGCAGTTTGGGCAATTTGCTTGAAGCTAGGCCGACTGCTTATCACCAATACTAAGTGTGGTAGCCAGATAAGCGATATGGGTAATGAGCTGAAGGTGTCGTATTGCAAACCGGAGGCTCACTATGAATTAGTGAATGGTTGGCATGTTCTTTGTAGATTCTGCTGGGCCAGTTACGCGTGCAGGAATGGTTTGCCGGGTAGACGATTTCATTGATTCTGGTGTTGCCCCTGGCGTTCACAGGGCCAGTGTCAGTGGGAGCGTTCAGAAGTGCGTTCTCCATTGCTGATGGTGGTATCTAGTTTGGACAGTCTGTAAGCGGGATGGTCAGATGGCCTGGCAAGGCTGTGCATAGTGATTGACGCGATCCGATTGCGGAAACAAAATAGTAAAGTGGGTCAAACCGCGATATTATAATGGTGCAAATGGTCCACCAGGGTTCTTGGTATCTGGTGGTTGTGCCACAGGAAAGGGCTGTATTGCGTCGCTAGTGTTCAGTTGTTAGAGAGCCTGGTCCACTGTGTGTTGATCAGTGACCTCCTGAAAAAACCATTTGATTAAGTTAAACTCAATAGCAGGTATATTGATAATTGTGTGTGAATAAACTGGTTTGATCCTGCCAGTATGTATATGCTCTCAGAGATGAAGCCATGCAGTCTAGTACATTAACCTCAACCGGTGAACCCGCGAATGGCTCATAAATAGTATGGTTCCTCTAGATAGTAAACGCTACATGGATAACTGTAGTAATTATAGAGATCATCCATGCCTTGAATCCCTGACCCGCAAGGGGAGGAGTGCATTTATTAGACAGGAAACCAAACGGGTGCGGGTTATTGCTTTGCCCGTTAATCTTGGATGACTTGGATAACTTTATGATCGCAGTCGGGCCAATGTGGGTCGGCGACGGACTTTCAAATGTCTGCCCTATAAATTGTTTGGTAGGTTGATTTGCCTACCATGATGATACGGGTTAACGGGAATCAGGTCGATTCGGAGAGGGAGCCTGAGGAAAATGGGCTCTACACATCAAGACGGAAGCAGGCGCGAAAATACCCACTCCCGGCACGGGGAGGTAGCTGACGAAAAAATCGGAATACGGGACTCAATTGAGCTCCCGTAATTAGAAGGAGTTCAATTAAATCCTTTAAACGAGGACCAATTGGAGGGAAAAGTCTGGGTGCCAGCAGCGCGGTAACTCCAGCTCCAAAAGCGTATATTAAAGTGCTGCAGTTAAAAGCTCGTAGTGGGATCGGGTTTAGCGATTCGATGCGGTTGCTTGTCACGGTCTTGGTTACGATCAGGGCAGTGGTCAGCTCGGCGTAGTGGTGGGCAAACTTTCAGCAGTAGTCTGGGATTTTTTAAAAAAAGGTGTTGATAGGGTAATGCGTATTGTATCTTAGTGACCTGTTGGCATGCTTACGGATGCCTTCTTTGAAACGGGTTGGCCGGAGGCGGACAGCATCTTACGTTGAACAAATTTGAGGCTCAAAGCAGGCCTATGCGCCTGAAAATTCTTGCATGGAAGGAATACGAAAAGGGACTTCGGTTTATTCTGTTGTTTTCGGATCGAAAGTCAGGTTAAGAGGCAGACGGGGACATTTGTATGGCGGTGTTAGAGGTGAATTCTGGGATCGCCGCCAGACAAACTTACAGCGAAAGCATTTGCCAAGAATGTTTTCATTGATCAGGAGCGGAAGTCAGAGTTCGAAGACGATCAGATACCGTCGTAGTTTACTGCCATAAACGATGCCAACTGACGATCCGCGTTGGTTCTATAATGACATCGCGGGCAGTCCCAGGAAACCTTGAAGTCTTTGGGCCCGGGGGGAGTTATGGTTGCAGCTGAACTTAAAGGAAATGGACGGAAGGGCAAAACCAGGAGTGGAGCCCGCCGGTTTAATTCGACAACACGGGGAAAAATCACCCGGAACCGGCGACACTGTGAGGGATTGACAGTGAAAGCTTTCTTATTCGGTGGTTGGTGGTGCAGGGCGTCTTCGTGGTGGAGCGATTTGTCTGGTTAATTCCTGATACGAACGAGACGGTAAAATACTAAATAGTAGACATGGTGCCTCATGTGCATCGTTTCGGGCGCGGTTCTACTGCTTCTTTAGGGAGTAGTGTGTCGTGATCCGACGGGTTGCGGTGCAGTTTGTATTCTTAGAGGGACAGCGGCACACACTTCGTCGACGCGAAATTGAGCAATAACAGGCTGTGGGCACCTTAGATGTCCGGGGCCACACGTGCGCTTACAAATGACCGGTGCCAAGCGAGCTGGAACCTGGCCGAAAGGGTGGGCAAATTGTTCATCACCGTCGTGACTGGGATCGGGCTTGCAATTTATCCCGATGAACGAGGATTCCTTGGACGGGCAAGTCATTAAGCTTGCGTGATACGTCCCTGCCCTTTGGACACCAACGCCCGGTCGTATAACGATTGAATGGTTTAGGAGGGTCGTTGATGGTTGTCGTTGTGAAGGGCTACCGCCGCGCCGCTCGATGATATCGAGAAGACGACCTAATTGACTATTTAGCGGAAGTAAAAGTCGTAACAAGGTTCCGTAGTTGTGAAACCTGCGGAAGGATAATGAACAGACCTATAAACAAAAATCTGAAGCCATGGATCTGTAATTGCGTAAAACTATCGGATTTCTCTCCTTGTTTCCCTTCTTCACAGTTTGTGGAGGTGACAGGGTTTGCTTTCTTTGAGTGCGTGAAGTGGATGTAATAATCTAAAGTGAAACACGTGGAGATGTGCTGCGTAAACTTCGGCCTTTCAGTATGGGACGGTGAAGGGTTGCTTCTTTGAGTGCAGTGAAAGTGGGTTGATTATACAAATTTTATTACCTGATCGGGTATCTGTCCTGTCTTATGCTTGATGGGGTTTCGGACTTTCGGTGGCTGATCTGCCACAGGGTGAGGGATAGTAACATGGACGTGGATTGTTGTGTGTGCAAGGTCAAAGAGGGTTGTATGTACGGGTGCATGCCACCCCCGCCCCGTTTATGGTCCTTTCCAAACATTTTACAATGTTGAAAGCGCTCCGTTGGCGTGCATCAACGGGTTTGCTGACCTGGCATGCACTGGGCCCTTGTGCTGGACGAATGTACGATGGCTAGCGGTTAAAATATCATAGCTGCAGCGATAACCATTCAGTGCTATGCATACACTGTGTATAGGGTTATTGGTGTACAACTTGAGCGGTGGCTCACTCGGCTCGGGTGTCGATGAAGAGTGCAGCCAACGTGTGAATTAATGTGAACTGAGACTGCTTTGAACATCGACATCGTGAACGCCTATTGCTGGCTACGGGATAACCGGTGGCCAAGCCGTACGAGGGTTCGGCTTTGCATCTATCACGGACGAACATTAAGTCGTGGATGGCCGAGTGCCTGCGGGCTATATTTGATGCGCGCGTGTATCAACGCGGGTTTGGCTGGTCAAAGGCTCCGCCGACAAAATCCGATGACACTAGTCCGGTTATCGCAACCAGATGGAGCTGCGTGGGTGTGTCGAGTGTGGTCTTAATGATAATAATTTTAAATGCTCGAAGACGCACCTACTGTACGATAAGAATCACTTAATCAGGCTCTAGCTTCGGCTATGGTTGTATCGAGAGGGTGTGATTGGACACATACAAAGGTCTATGCTAATGACCGGACCTCGGATCAGAGTGATAACGACGCGGAACTTAAGCAATCACTAGGGAGGAACGAAATAACAAGGATTCCCCTAGTAACGCGAAATGGTGAAAAAGGGATTAGCCAACACGAAGCCTACGGTCACTTGATCGTAAGGCCATGTGGTTTAGGTTGGCTTCGCATTATGCTATACCCAAGTCCCGCATGAGTACGGGCTTTACCTCATGGCCCATAGAGGGTGAAAGGCCGCTGGGGGGTGGAGACAATGTATGACAGTTTTGCTCTGAAGCACCCTTGGAGTAGGGTTGTTTCGCGGGAATGCAAGCCCAAAGTGGTGGTAGACTCCATAAAAACAAGGCTAAAATACACGAGTCGATAGAAAACCAAGTGACCTGAGGGAAAGTTGAAAAGTACTTTGAAGAGAGAGAAACAGTGGTGAAAAAAACCGTTCAAAGGTAAACGGGTGGAGTTGAACTGCAAAGCTTGGGATAAAGAGAGCGTATGTGTGCTGGGCACATGGCGCCCTTCAGTGTCTGTTTGTAATAGCAGAGGACTACCTTTTATCCGGGGCACCGTGTTGTGTAGACGTTTTTATAAGTCGACGCATTGGAGGTGTGAGGGTCTGTTGTCAGTTGCCCTTTATCAGAGTCTTCCCACGGACCGGCATTGCTGCATCTCACTATGGCCAAACTGAGCAGGTGTGACATAATGTGAGCTTGGTTGGAGGCGGCAGGTGGCTCTGTGGGTCGTGATTAATATTTATTGGATCATTAGTGTTACTAACGGATGTAGGTGGAGTTGTGTGTGTGTCGGAGATGGCGATTTGCATGCGTACTTTGTCTGTCGGGCATGGTGGTCTGGTCAGGTTGTTACTAGCTCGGATGGTCTGCTGGAGGGCTGCTTTTGTCACGTTGGAAGTTGCGTATTGAGCTTTTGACATGGGCCAATAGTTGTGGTGTAAGTGGGAGACGATCCCGGACCCGTCTTGAAAAACGGACCAAGGAGTTAACATGTGCGCGCGTCATTGTTGCTAGAAACCCAAAGGCGAGGGAGGTAAAGGTTCGGCTTCCAGTCCGGAGAGGTGAGACGTTTGCCTTGCTCATACTTTCCAAGTTGCGAGCAGCGGGCGCATCACCGGCCCGTCCATGCGTAGGACATGCGGACCATGGTTGCGGCACCGTCGGGGCGGAGCACGAGCGTGACACGTTGTTGGACCCGAAAGATGGTTGAACTATTGCTTGCGAGGTTTTGAAAGACAGAGGAAACTCTGGTGGAGGGACCGTAGCGATTATGACGTGCAAATCGATCGTTTATAACGTGAGTCTAGGGGCGAATAAAGACGAACGCGACCATCTGTAGCGGTTCCTCCGAAGTTGACCCTCAGGATAGCTGGCCTTCGGGAAATAAAACGGTTTATCGGTTTGTTTAAAGCGAATGATTAGAGGCATTGGGGGATACAGCATCCTCAACCTATTCTCAAACGTTAAATGGGTGAGAAGCGAACTCGCTTAAGTGGAGTTTTGCATTGAATGGAGTGCCAAGGGGGCCATTTTTGGTAAGCAGAATGGCGCTGGGGGATGGACACCAAAACGTTGGGTTAGGTGCCTAACGTGACGCTCATGAGTATACCACAAAAGGTGTGGTGGGTACAGCCAGCGGACGGTGGCCATTGGAAGTCGCGAAAACCCGCTAAGGACTAGTGTGTACAATCACCTGCCGAATCAACCAGCCCTGAAAGGATGGCGTCGAGTCGTTGCACTATACCGACCGGTGTGTAAGCTGGGCCTATGATGTGGGAGGGCAAAGCTGCACTTGGCCAGGCAGGAGTAATGGGCAACGAGTAGGAGTGTCGCGTGGCTAGCGGGGAAGCCTCAGGCGTAAGCCTTTTTAGGTTGAAGCAACCACAGGCGCAGATCTTGGTGGTAGTAGCAAAATATTCAAGTGAGAACCTGAAGCGAGGTGGAGAAGGTTCCATGGGAACCGAGTTGACATGGGGGGCAGGCGGTCCAGTGATCCGGTAAATGGAACAGGACGGGGTGGCCTGACAGTCCTTGTACGGTTGTCATATTACTGCATCAAAGTACAAAGTTGTAGATCGCAGCCCCCTGTAACGAAAGGGAAACGGGTAATTTCCCGACATGTCCACGGAGATTGGTGGTATGTTATTTCGGGCTTTTTGTTCCGGGCATCACCCAGCGCGGTAACGCAACCGACCTCGGAGAGTCGGCCGAGAGTTCTGGGAAAGAGTTCTCTTTTCTTTGTTAGGAGTGCATCCAAACCCTGGAATCGGCTTGTCCGGAGTAGGGGGCTAGCCTCCGTAAAGAACCAACACTTCTTGTGGCAGTGTCCGGAAACGCATTGCGGCCCTTGAAAATCATGAGCTAGGCAGTATAATTTTCGTTGGCAGGCCTTAAAAATATCCGCAGCAGGTCTCCAAAGGTGAAACAGCTCTGGCAATTGACAAGGTAGGTAAGGGAGTCGGAAAATGGATCCGTAACTTCGGAGAAGGATGGACTGGGGGCCGAAGTCAGACAGGCCGAGATCAGATCACGTGTCGGTCCGTTGGGGGAGGTTCTGCTCTGCGGTGTGTTTCGTTATACGGTGCGCATTGCGGTGAGTTAATGGTGGGGTGGGGGGGAAACTTTTTTTTTTTCTGATCCGGGTCGGATAGGGGGCGGTTGTCAGCTCTTAGTGTTAGCAACTAGCAACGCTCCGCGCAGGACTTGTGCCACGTTGAGTCAAGCGGTTGTATTTTCCAGGGTCTGGCGCGCGACCGGCTAAACTCAGAACTGGCAAGGACCAGGGGAATCCCGACTGTCTAATTAAAAGACAAAAGCATTGCGATGTCCACTGCGATCGGTTTTGACGCAATGTGATTTTGCCCATTGCTCTGAATGTCAAAGTGAAGAAATTCAACAAGCGCGGGTAAACGGCCGGGAGTAACAGACCTCTCTTAAGGGAGCCAAATGCATCGTCATCTAACTTAGTGACGAGCATGAATGGATTAATTAACGAGATTCCCCCTGTACATCTACTATCTCGCGAAACCACAGCAAGGGAACGGACTCTTGGCAGAATTAGCGGGAAAGAAGGGGGAAAAAAAAAACCCCCTTTGGTTTGAGCTTGACTCTAGTCCGACTAGTGAGGAGACATGAGGATGTATGTATGTGGGAGCTGAGTGCCTCGGTGCTTAGCGCAAATGAATCACAAGGCTATCATGTTCTTTACTATCAGTGAAACGGGGAACGAAATATGATTATGGTTCAAAGAACAATCAGGGGATACACGTAGTCTAACGCTGCGTGTGTCTGTATCTTGGTATGTCAGATGAGTCGTTTTGAAAATTCGGTGTTTGAGTCTTGATGGAAGTGGACCCGTCTGAAAGACCATGTCAGGGCGGGGAGTGTGACTGGGGCGGTCATCGTTTCAAATGGTAACGCGGGTGTCCTATGGTTAAAGATCAGTAGTCAGGACAGAACCTGGCGTAAGTAAAAGGGAAAAACTTACTTGATTTTGATTTTTTCAGTACGACTACAGACCGTGAAAGCGTGGCCTCTCGTGCCTTTGCTGTGATTTCAGAGTTGGAAGCAGAGGGTGCCAGAAAAGTACCACAGGGATAACGGATGTGGAGGACAAGCGTTCATACGACCGTCGCTTTTTGAGCTTCGATGTCGGCTCTCCATCATTGAAAAGCAGGAAGTCACCAAGCGTGGATTGTGCACCCATACTAGGGAACGTGGAGCGGGTTTAGACGTCGTGAGACCAGGTAGTTTTACATAAGAATGAGTACGTCCATTTAATCAGTGAAGTACAATCTGGGCCGTTGCTGAATGGTAATATGTTTAGTACGAGAGGACCGCAGGTTCAGATAATTGGATATGTGCCTGGTCGAAAGGACCAATGTGGCGAGCTATCCATTAGGGATTAAGCCTGAACGCCTCTAAGTCTGAATCCGTCCAAAATTGCAACGGTACATGTGTATCGACACGTGGCTGGGCAAGATTCCGTATTCATTTTGGGTCTGGACTGGGGAACTATGTGTTCGGATAGGCCCATAGGGTGAGTTAACCAGAGCGATGACCATAAATGTGAGTGGGCTCGGAGATGGGGTGCAGGGGTCGGACACGATAATTGTGGTATGAGCTGTGAGGATACTAAATCGTTGTAGACGGACCTTAAATGTTGGTCGGGGAAGACGTAAGTGCGTCGAGGAAGCTAGCACACGGCGAGGCCATGGAAATCCTATCCAGCTTGACGTAATGATTTGAGGGAACTGATCCTCCTTCATGTGCATAGTGCCATATATAAGTATATAAGAATGTATATATCTATAGTTATATATATATATATGTATATATATGTATATATATATGTTGTTATATAATGTATATATATATATCTGATAATACATGCATGTATATATATGATACGAATGTTATACATCGGGATTATAGCCGAATGAATGCCCGATGCGCAGGTTGTAGCCGCGGAAATGTGCCGCGCCGCGGGCGAGCGCTATGTCCAGCTACTAGGCGGGGTCGCCCCGAAAATTGATTTCCATATGTAGTCCCGCAAATATCGAAATTCCAGGTAGTCCGCGAACTTTAGTTACAGTTGTAGTCCGCATAGTTATACTTCCAGGTGTAATTCGCGGATTTTTAGCCAGGTGGAGTACGCGTTTTAAGATAAATGATTATTTGCTAGGTTTTAGGTGTAGTACCGCCGATTTGATATACTCAGGTGTAGTGCGGATTTTGTCATCCGATCCAGGGTAATACCGCGCGTTAAATGTAAGTATAATAAAAATATTTTTTGCCATAAACTTTTGAACGCGTTGTAAATGTAATATGAGTGTTTCTGCGTTAAAGCAGAATTTTGTGCGCTAAACAATGATACTAACATATGAATGCACAGTAAAGGAAATGGGAGAAATGCCAAAAAATTGTCCGCGGGACTACACCTCGGTCTTGCTAGCCATTGGTATAAGGGATATACCCGAACTAAGGTTCTAAAAATGTCGAAAAAGGACAAAAATTCCCAAAGATGAAAATGTAATCGCTTGGGACGTGTGATAATGATATTTCGGCATGCTGAGACTATGGGTTTTAAGATGTTGGGGCCATTTTGTTGAAGCTAGGCCGCCTCTTATCACCTATACTCAGTGCTGGGAGCAATATAAGCGATTGGTATATGGAGCTGGAGGTTTCTTGCGAAACGGAGGCTCACATGCAATTCAGTGAATGGCTCTGGCAGTGTCTTGGTAGATTCCTGTGGTATTTTACGCGTGCAGTAATGGTTTTGATGGGTAGACGATTTCATTGATCTTGTGGTTGCCTACTGGCGTTCACAAGGGCCTAGTTGTCTTGGAGCGTTCAGAAGTGCGCCAATCCTCCATTGCTGATGGTGGTATATAGTTTGGACAGTCTTGTAAGCGGGATGTGTCAGAAATTGGCAGTCCATGCGGGTGCATAGTTGATTGAGCGATCACGATTGGTCGGAAGCATAAAAATAGTTAAAGTGGTTTGTCAAAACCGCTAGTATGTTATAAGGGGCAAATGCGTTCCACCAGGGTATTTGGTACTGCGTGGTTGGCACAGGAAAGGGCTGTATTGACGTCGCGAGTGTTCAGGTTGTAGAGAGAGACTGAGTCACGTGGGTGTTGATCAGTTGACATCCTGAAAAAACCAATTGATTAAGTTACTCATCTGCAGGGTATATTGATAATTGTGGGTGATAAAATGGATGATTGCCAAGTAGTATTGCTTGTCTCAGAGATAAGCCAGCATTGTCTAAGTACATACCTTTAAAACGGTGATGAAACCGCGATGGCTCATTAAAATCAAGCTATGGTTCCTAGACGTAAAAGCTAAAGGGATATAACTGTAGTATTCTAGAGCTAATACTGCCTGAATCCCTGACCCGCAAGGGGACGGGTGCATTTCTTAGAAACAGAACCAACCGGGTGCGGCTTATGCTGTGCCTACATCTGTGATGGACTCTGGATACCTTACTCGATCGCAGCGGCCAATTGTGTGTCGGCGACGATCTTTCACTGTCTGCCCGATCATTTGTGGGTAGGTGATTTGCCTACCATGATGATAGGGTAACGGGGAATCAGGGTTCGATGCCGGAGAGGGAGCTGAGAAATGGCTACCACATCACAAGGACGGCAGCAGGCGCGAAAAATTAACCAATCCGGCACGGGGAGGTAGTAAGACGAAAACTACGGATACGCGGATCTCAAATTGAGGATCCGTAATTTCGAATGAGCAATTTAAATCCTGTACGAGGACCAATTGGAGGGCAAGGTCTGGTGCCAGCAGCCGCGGTAACTCCAGCATCCAAAAGCGTATATAAATTTGCGCAGGTTAAAACGCTCGTAGTGGTCTGGGTAAGTCGATCGCATGCTGTTTGCTTGTTTTCACGGTCTTGGGTACGATCAGGCAGTGCAGTCAGCTCGGCGTGTGGTTGGGCAACTTTCAGCCGGTCTGTGTTTTGTTAAAAAAGGGGTGATAGGTAATGCGTATTGTACTTATTGAACGTGGGAATGCTTTCGGATGCCTTTAAAAACGGGTGCCGGAGGCTGGACGGCCTCTTACTTGAACAAATTGAGTGCGCAAAGCAGGCCTATGGCCTGAAAATTCTTGCATGGAATAATGAAATAGACTTCGGTTTCTATTTTGTTGGTTTTCGGATCCGAGTAATGGTTAAGCGGGACAGACGGCGGGCAGTTGTATGGCGGTTGTTAG
>JALJAT010000201.1:0-30093 GCA_034768735.1 Schistosoma mekongi | reverse complement strand
ACAGATACAAATTTTACTATATTCAAGGATTACTATCAAAAAAAACAGTAATCAAACTATGATTACGACCTAAACAGTTGAGGAAACTGTAAGGGATTCGATTATCATAAAAAACAATGTTCATTTTATCAGTGTATTGATTTTGTAAACTTGATTTATAAACTTCATCACATTCTTAATGGAGTCAATGTAAGTATATCCAGGGGATATTTGACAATATTCAGGGTATTAATAAAATGTTATGATTGCAACTTTATTTTTGATGAATAGTCATAATAAATATACGAATTTTGTACACGATCATTCCCTTTCACTGGAATAAAAGTTTCCTGTTTTCTCGTCTTTGACTTGATTTGCGAATAAGAGGTTCAAGGTTCAAGGCTAAGTAAGATTGCGTTGCGGCTAGTCAAATCATCAAGCAACGAGATATAACAAACTGCGCGACGGGGGGTGAACTCAAAATGTCATTACCTTTCGAACAACTGAAGCTTGCTCGTTGAACCAGAAAAACGATATGAAACAGTTCACAGATACGTATGCTAGAAAACTTTAACACAGGCAAATGAATCTTACCCAGAAGGGGAGATCAGAAAATAATGCAATCTCAGCCGATTCCATCATGAACTCCATAAATGATTTCCACTTCGATGGGTTCAATACCACCTAAAATATATATAGGATGTATCCCATACTTACAGTAATGTACAAACAACATCTCATTTTGGCACTTTAAATGTTTTGTGACAACAATTTAGTCATTTTGAAAAAAATTAGTTGAAAACTGGTGATTTCACAAATATGTATGTGTATCATTTTATACTGTGAAAAACTAAATGTTTTGTAAATTACCGCAACTTTACTGAGTCCCCCCAGACAATAAGTTCACGACGTAAATACACAAAAGAACTAGGTTCGGCAAAATTTTTTAAAGGATCATCATTCATCACCCATCCATTAAAGGCCATAATTTTTTCTGCCTCTTTAGTTGACAAAATAGCTTCAGCTTCTTCAATGGTTTCCACATCTGGTACTGAATGACAAAAGTACCTTTATAAAAAAATGGGCAGGAGTCATATGTTAACCAAATACTTTAAAAAGTGAACTTACTTACCGTGTATCATGAATACTTTTTCTTTTAATAGAAGTCAACCTTCTAAAAAACTGTATATATGTGAATTGGTGTAGCGTTACGAAATAAATTGGAGATAGTGTCATCAATATAGCCTTGTCAGTCACAAAGTATACCAAGATTCAAGTGAAATGATCACCAAATTCGGAAAGATTTATCACGACAAAGATTGCCACAGTAATGTGGTCATCTAGTAAGAACTTCATTTTAAGACAGAATTATAAGGTTCTACTCTTCCTCACTAACCTTTATACAAAGCGCACAAATTACGTCTTCTTAGGTTAACATATAATAGATCACTGGATTTTATAAGTAATCTTATGCGTAATTCCTGTAACAAAACGTATGGATGAAAATGGAAACCAGTTGGTTATTTCATTATTATGATTAAAGATATTATTCATATAAAAACACTTTAAAGTTATTTTATGTACAACAATAGCTCATTTATTAGGGCATTTGACCCTCTACAGGTTTGAAGAAATTAATAATTTCTGTAGATAGTAGCTACAAGCCAAAAGCTACGCATACAGTCCCTCTTCGTTATCTTAGTAAGCCAATGGACTAAGAAAAAACATGGTTTTTTTAGAGTTATAATCCGATTTTTTACTTGACCTTTATTTATAAAATCAGTTAACTAGTTCCTGAAAATGGAGCAACAATAAGGTATAACATAACAAGTGAAATTTAACAAGCTGTACCTATAATTTTAGTATGTATTTACTAAACACTTGGCTTATGATATCTTTATATATTCCTAATTGAGAGCTTTTGTTCGATACATTACTTGTTATGTCTTGATCTGTTTGAAATTATTGTCAATTAATTATGACTTTGTTATCCACATGTCTATAGTTCACGGTCTAGCTATTGATATGTAGTGGGTTCATATCTCTATGCATGGCGGTCCTGCGACTGATGTACATAATCGTTTCTAGGTTATAGTGAAAAATGGAATGTAGACTACTTTTTCTTACTTTAAGACTAGAGCTCGAGGACAGAAGAATTCTGTGCAAGTTAATAACATTAGTATATCAAATGACTTAATTGTGGGCATCAGTACAATTGACTAAAGCATGATAAACCAGGATCATATCAAATTCTAAAGGAAAGTCCACAGTTATTGATCAATATTTTTGACAAATCAATTTATTATAATAGCTTAAATAACTATTTTTAAATATAGAAATGATGAAAAAAACAGATTCTTTCAATAAATATTGTTCAACTAGTTAGATAAACATATCCCACAGTGTCATATGGATATAATTTAAAGGAATTAAAGAGGGAACAAAATTTGACAGATCCCACAGTAACAAAAATTAAGACACAAACATATCACTTGACAAGAAGTAAAATATCGAAAGTAGTTTTAAAAATTAACAGCAGTAATAGTAGAATATACACAGAAGAGTAGAAGATACAAATGAATTTCATTATCAGACACCAAATGTGTCAAAGAAACATTTAGTGTACGATAAACACCTTTAGGTAAGACTGAGTGATTTTGACATGTCTGGAAGAAGACATGTGATTGGCCAATATTGTGTGACAGGCATACGACAATGACTAGGTTTTATATATACATACATCTTGCATATTATTGGTTATAATACATACGTGTGAGTAACTAGTTGGCTTCTTGATAATCAATAGGATCCATGTGCCTGTGAAATAGATTAAGGCAAGGCTGGGTGTAGCTGTAGACAATAGAGCGGTGGATAACAGGATCGATAATATCGGCAATCCGTGCTTCAGACACAACAGGTTTACATTGAATTAATTAACTGAATGAAATAACAGTTTCTTACCAGGTATAAAAACACTTAAATAGAAAATTATTGCGTCTGAGATGTTTGGAAAATAATAACACAGAAGAAATGACTAAGACAAATAGTGACGAAAGTAGTGGTAAAAATTAAAAGATTGATAAAACCAAAAATTAATAAACGGTATCTATCTATATTATTGTTACGGAGGACAAATTTCGATTAATAATTAGTCTTTAAGATCAATTTCCCGACAGATTACTTTACATATTTTTACATCTCTTTACTGAGTCATATTTTCTTAAATCTTATATCCGATCTATATTCCTTTCCATTAATACTAACTCTGTTACTACCTGCCCTACTCTGGGATTTTATCCGACAACTTAATCTCTATCTGCTAATTTGGGTATGGCAACTTGAACTAATGTACGCATGTACCAAGTTCTACGTTGTACCTGACTGACTGACTGACATATCATGACTGTTTATGTGACGAACACCATATTTCTATCAATTTTCACTTACCTCGTCCTAATATTCAGTTTGACCAGTTAACCATTATTTTATCATTTCCCAATCATGAACTACTGCTAATTAATTATAAAGATGTTACCTCGTTTTCATTGTTTTCTTAGCTTGATGTCGATGTAATTATTCGAACTGGTCTAATGTGCAGTTGGACTCTCAATGTATACATATAAGTGAGTGCCTGAAATATGGGATATGACACACATACAGTTTGAACTTAGCTTGTCATTCTGTTGTTCTTATAACCTGGTTTGGCGACCAGCAAGATCAGAGGTGGGATACGAGCATAGAACAACCAGTATTTGTGTCTTGTTCGTTGTATTATTCCGTATTTCCACAATTTGTCGCAGTTCAAGAAATAATTATTATTATATGCTGTCATATTATATACATGTATATAACACATTTTACCGCACATACACATATAAATACAATTACGAAGGAATATGATGTATACTTACGCCCACATAATTTGTGTCTAGTGTGACTTTGGAAAATCTAAGTCCATATGGGTCATAAAATCGATAACGAGCATTCGCCAAAACATTGTCCACTGCAGCTTGCAAATGATGCTTAATTTCATTGATTTTGTCATGATTTAGGAATTTCAACTTCATTCGTAGCTTTTCAGCAGCAGCTTCAGCCTCACCTTGAGAAATCGGGAGTTCATTCTCATTTTTCCCTAGAATTTCATGACATGCTATTAAGAAGTCAACAGTAGCTCCAAATCGTTTTCCTTTTCTAGGTCCGTCAATTTTCAGCGATAAATTAGTGTCGTTTGAAGAAATAGACGACGAAAACGTAGATTGTTTTGCTAGAAGTAGATAAAAAGTATAGAAACAAATATAGTAACGTTCAAAAAAGTTATCTGCTTTTTATTTTGACTTTCTTATGCCTAAAAAATGCAACAAAGACATAAATCTTTATGGTTTTTAAGAAAGCTGATAATATAGAACAAGAAAGACGAATTATAGGTATATGACAAGTAATGAATGTGATCAATACTTCTCAAAGCTTTGAATCATAGAAACTCATCTTCGAAGAATAAACCAAATGTTTTATGAATTAGCACTACAAGTATACACCACGGTAGAATTAAAGGAAAGACATTGACTTCAAACTAACTTTAAGATAACAACTTTTAAAACTTCTAATATTGAACCTTTGATTCTATATAATACTGTACAAAATTGCTAATACGTTATTCAGTGACGCATTTTGCCCTATGAGATCTTATCGGAAATGTTTGACTCATTCTACATAACAATTAAGTTGAACGAGGAAAGTTCACTTTATAGGGTTCCAAGACTTAAAAATTACTAATAATAAGACAATTCAAAATATATATCTTGATATTATTAGATTGCACTGGCATTTTTTTAACGATACAAATAATGATAATTAACACAGAGCCTACAACAAATGTGCGTTGGTTATCACATTAACACAACGAGAGGGAACTAACAAAGTGAATACAAAAGTAATCAAAAGTGTAAATGCAACGATGCTGAGAATGACTAAACAATGAGAATAATGCTTTAGAAAGAATAAAGAGGGAGGAAGATTAAAGAAGTAGATGTTTTTGCTCCACTCTAAATGGTTCCGAGTCATGTCGCTCAATATCTCCGACCACTGATTAGATTATTTTGTTGCTCAAAACCATGTAGTCGGCACTTATCACTATAGCTTAAACTAACAGTCAATCACTTCATGAATTGACGTCATTCCTTAATTTGACTACTACCAGCTTGAATGAATGATCGAAAACCTAGAAACGTATTTCATACCAAAAAAGATAGGAAAATGGTCAGAGCATTCAACATAACGCTGAATCCCACTGTACTTAAAATAAAGTGTTATTTCACTAATATGGATAATATTTTGAAATAATTATATAACTCTAACTGATAGGTTCTACGGTATATATATATATATAAACGTTATTCCACAGCCCCCCACCTCATATGGATTAACAGCAACAATACATTATTATACATTATTATTATTAACTTTAAAGTAAATAGGAAAATAGCAAAAAGCTTATCTAGTATGTATTTGCATATATCCACTGATGTAGTTCAATTCGCTCCCTATGATGCCAAAATGTCAGAATGCTAAAGCTACTTATGTTTTAAAAAAGCCAGATCTACGATGCTTTGAAACGTCAGAGCATTATTTTGTTTCTCATTAAGATTTTTAGTCGAAACTACTTATGTTATAGATTCTAATAGGCTGAAATAAAACGAAAATACTTGTGAAAGCTTACTCAGCCATGAAATAAATTCCTGTGAAACTATGTCAACATCTGCTATAAAAAATGCATGCAGTTTAACTGCTTCTATCTTCTGGGTAAGCCATACCTCCATAGCTGGAAGCTCACTATTTGGATTACTTAAGACTGCTGGAATGCCATGGTTTGTAAGTGATCCTGTACTAGCTTCGATTGTCAGACGCCACACGATGTGATCCAAGAGATAAGCTGGGGCAAGATGAGGTGAATTTACGACATTATAGGCAGATTCCGGATGTTCGTGAATCCAAAGGCTGTCATTCGATGTGTGATTGAAGACTAAGTCGGTCATACTAAGTACTGCCCAATTATTTTCTAAGTGTCTGACAAAACATTCGATATCTATCAAGTCCACATTTTTATTTACCCCAGGTGGAGCAAAGCTGGGATTGACTGTAAGTTGATCTCTGAGAGAATAAGCGGAACGGGAATACCCAAGTTCCCGAAATGTAAAGAAAAATGTAAAATACAATCGTACACTAAGCCAATAGTTTTAAAAGACCTTTTTGATGCACTACTGGTATACTTTTGCTACAATTTAGGCCCTTTTAAGTTACATTTACAATAGACTAGTCCGTCAGAAAGCCTATTTTCTTTACTTCCTAAAACCAACAGGTTATTGTAGCGTATGATGAAAATATGCGAAATGATTATAGCATTCTACTGTGTTTGACACAAGGTGATACCGAGACCATAATATGCAAATTAATTAACTCCAGTGTACTCAGTCGGATCAGATTCACAATAATGAATTAAATCTTACGATTCTGTCCATTTCACGAAAGTGGCTTCATTGTAAATAAAGTAGCATCAGCAAGCAGTCGCCCAATGAAATATTTGCAAAAAATATGATGAATTTGGGTGTAATACTGTATGTTTTCAAGAAACCGTCTAACCTGATTGTTCTTATTCACTGGCAAGCAGCAACTTATACATAGGCAGCCAACAAAATGAGTTACTTAAACAGCTGAGTTGCAATGTTCCTTACTTATGGCGTGAGTTATGTGAGGGGGGGGATGAGAACTCTTTAAATGACGTTATCAAGGCTAAAGAAACTAGTGCTTAGTTAATGTAAGTGACTTAAGTTATTAGTGGGACAATGTAATGTAAATTCATTCATTGTTTATGTTTGTAATTTTTAGAACATTTCATCTACATACTGTTACAAACATTTTAAATATCTTATCGTTGACTTGCTGATATTTCCCCGAGCTTTAAAGACCACGATAAGTTGAACTTACACTTGCGGGAAGTCTCGTTTGATTTACTATGTTTCATCATCATCATCATCAGCAGCAGCAGCAACGTAGAACCGGGCACAAACGCCTGTAGGTTCAAGTTGCCATACCACAATAGCACTACGAGAATATTGAGGTAACGTATAAACAGAATACAAGAGAGAAGGGTAAGTAAAGATGTCCAGAAAATAACAATAGAATTTAAGATCTAGATGAGGTTAAAGAGTGAATACACTTGCGCCACTGTGACCGGTTCTGAGCCATATCACCTAGTGTCTCCAGCCATTTGTTGCTATCATCACGCGGACCCCAACCAGGTAGTCTACATCTACCAACATGGCTTAGGCCAGTAGTCAAGGACTTCATGGACTGATGCCATGTTTTGGTTTGGCCGCCCCTAACCTTCTTCCATCCTACTTCAGCCATAGCTAACATCTCGCGACGGGGTAGACGGTGGTCGGGCATGCGAAATACATGTCCTAGCCATCTCGGTCGATGAAGGTTAATGACCTCTTCGACTGATTTACCGTGTTTCCCAAGAACCTTTTGTCTAACATCACTATTACTAGCCCGGATATTCCATGGTATACGAGCGATGTCCCGAAGATTCCTATGGTCAAATATCTGGAGACGACGTAAATCTTGAGTTTTCATGGCCCACGTTTCGCAGCCATATGTTAAGATGGCGCGGATTGCTGCGCAGTACACCCGGCCTTTCGTTGAGACACGGATATCTCGTCTGCGCCACAAGTGCCGTAGATTGGCAAATGCCAATCGAGCTTTCTGGATCCGCGCTGAGATTTCATCAGACACCGACCCACCAGGGGTAATGAGACTTCCGAGATAAGTGAAGCGATCAACGCATTCAATTACTTCACTCCCTATAAATAATTTGGGGGAAGAAGCAGACCAGTCCTGGAGTAACATTTTGCATTTGGGAGGGGAGAAGTGCATCCCAAATATGCCTGCATTGTTACTCAACGTGTTCAAGAGACCTTGAATGCTGTGTGCATCTTCACCAAATATGACTATATCATCTGCATATTCTAATTCGATAAGAGAGCCTCCTGGAAGGAGACTAATCCCAGAGGGCTTAAAAGAAGTGAGAGAGATATCTAACAGTACGTCTATGATGAAATTAAATAAAAATGGGGATAAGGGGCAACCCTGACGGACTCCACTTGAGGATGAAGTTTCTCGTGACAATTCGCCATATGCTCTGACTCGACCAGTGGTGACCGAGTAGAGAGCCTTTATAAGGTTAAAGTACTTTTGAGGTACGCCTTTTAATGACAAACATTGCCACAAGACTTCACGGTCAACAGAGTCGAACGCTGCTTTTAAGTCAAGAAATACAACTATAGTTGGGCGTTGGTACATATGTCTGTGTTCGAGGACCTGGCGCAGGGTGAATATGTGATCAATGCAACCTCGGCCAGGTCTGAAACCAGCCTGGTTTTCTCGAGTCTGTTGTTCCCTAGTGTTAGTTAAACGTCGGATGATTATAGTGGCTAATATTTTAGATACTATATTAGTCAAACTGATTCCTCTGTGGTTATCACAAGAGGATTTCTGTCCCTTTTTGTAGACTGGAACAATCAGCGATCGAGACCAGTCAGATGGGATGGAGTTTAGTTCCCAGACTTTGGCTAATATATCAGTCAACCTGCACGTTAAAGCTATACCACCATCCTTGAAGATATCGGTCGACAACATATCAGGCCCTGCTGCTTTCCCTCGTTTCAATTTACTTATAACGTTTTCAACTTCACTGAAAGTTGGGGATTTACTATGTTTAGTAACAATTCATAGTAAGTGACTACACGTTATAGTGGACATCTTTAACATATAAACGTATTTATTACATACACTACACTATCTATAATCAACTAGAAATGAGGTCGCAAATATTGATGATATAGGCAATAATATGGAAACAAAAAACCATATTGTTGTATCAATGACCGTACCATCACAATTAATGAACAAACGGTAGTAGCTGCTTCTTGCATATAGGTAAAACACGAACGATAATAAGTAACATGGGAGCGTTTTAAAAAAGTGCATCAAAAGCTATCTGATCAAAGGCTATGCTTGTTGACCCTTGTGAGAGAGAAATGGTTCTACTTCCTACCAAACTTATTAGCAACTGAAAACGTTTTTCAGCTTTCCCCGTTAAATATACGCCGTATGCTCTTACATTCTTAAGACAAGTCAAATTTGGTAACATTAGGTTCATAGTATCTGTAGATAAGCAACTATATCGATTGCAGCTAATTTTAAATTGCACTTGGTTAGATTGTATAAATAGCTATCTTCTAACTCCACCCTGCAATAAAAACTGTAAAGAACAACTATTTACCAGTAGTAGCAAGTGGCATTAAGGTAATATATATAAATTATAATCAAAAAAGCTACTAACCTGAAGAGGAGTAAAGTGGATCATATTGTAGCAACCGTCCATGGCTGTTTGGAGCCTTGACTCCCACTCGGGAAATATTCCGAGGTTTTTAGACAGATAAGACTGAAGAATGACACCGCTTAGATCCCACTTTTTCCCACAACTATTTTCCGAAGTTCCTTTAACGACCTGTGTGCCAGTGAAATCAGGATCAACCATAATATATCCCAAACCAGCTATATCTTCTTTTGAGCATGTTTTGGACAATGGCGGATGGGGAGCGGAGCCATCGGTGAAATTAAACTACACCGCTGACTTTGAGGTAATAACTTGATTCTCATTGGCCTTCTCAAGGTCGGCAACGTAGTTTAGTTTTACCGAACACCAGAATCAGAATATTTAATGAAAAAGCGAACATCGCAACCAATTAGCGATACATCCAGAATAAAGTGGACCACATCGTCTATCCAAAATACGAATTACGAAATGCGAAGGTTTCAATTACTTTTCTTTATTGTGAAGTTACACCCGGTATATGGCCAAGTTACGTTTGGATTATTACCAGAGCAACTTCTAACGATTGAACCCACTCTTACGAATGAGAAGAGATCAGAAGGCAATGAAGGATGGAAGAGAAGTTATATTTGATCGTGAATGGAGCGACAATGGGTTAGCAACGTCTAGGCTGGCAAACTAGAGAGGGTTGCTTGTTTCGGTACGGCGTGGCGAGATCTGGTCGTGATGCGTGACCGGGCGCCTTCAACTTAGTAGTGTCCGCTAAAACAAACATGGTCAGCATCAATGTCGAAACCTATGTAACTATTTATTTTGGGGATTATTTACCGCTACAGCTCACTC
Organism: Schistosoma mekongi; assembly: GCA_034768735.1. Lineage (NCBI taxonomy): Eukaryota > Metazoa > Platyhelminthes > Trematoda > Strigeidida > Schistosomatidae > Schistosoma > Schistosoma mekongi. The sequence goes on along the minus strand of JALJAT010000201.1, from coordinate 19,877 downwards.
CCCCACCTAATGGGTTCGTGAGGACCCTATGACGTACCAGCTAAAGGATAAAACCCAATGCGTTAAGCATTGGTAAACGTTCCTTTGATAGCTTGGATGTTGTGCAGCTTCTGGCGGTCAGCGCCTATGCTAAAGTGTCGTTACATAAAAAAATGTACAAAATGTTATCGTTTTCTTCCGTTTTCTTCTGGTCGTTTCCAGGCGTCCTGGAAAACCAAAAGAAAAAAAAATTTTAATATATGCATTTCATTAATATATATATATATAAATGTATATATATTTAAAAGCAATTTGGCGGCTAAATACAGCTACAAAAACGCATAAAATGTCGGCAACGCTAACATGAATAAATAAAAAAATTTTTTTTTTGATATATTTTTTTTTAAACATACGAAAATATGTAAACAAAAATGCATACCATAAAGTAAAAACAAAATATTTTATTCAATTTTTTTAATTTTGTATATATAGATATTCACAATACACACAGTGGAAAATTAGAAAAGAAAATTAATAGACGTAATATTCATTTAAGTGTTCTGGAAATCGTGCATTTCTACCAGAACGTGTAGCTCTCGGCGTTATGGAGCTCTTCTGAATTTCCACTTGCTCATTGGTTGTTGCTTGAGGCATGGCGACTTTGCTCATGTCGAGTTTCGGCGGCGTTGTGGCGAGTTGGACATCGAAGGGTTTACCTTCTAGGTAAGCTGCTTTGAGGCGGTCAATGCTGACGTTCTCTTCGTGTCCATTCTTATCGATCGTATAGTACTTTATTTCACGTTTCAAAACCTTGTATGGTCCTTCGTAAGTCGCATCAAGAGGTCGGCGTAGAGCGTCACGACGTACAAAAACGTGTGTACTATATTTTAAGGCGGGTTGGATGAAAGTGTCTGTCGATTGTCGTCGAGTTTGAACTGGCTTAACTGAACGCATAGCATTTGTAAGCCGGTTCACGTAAGAATTTATATCCAAGTTTGTCGAGGTGGAAGCGGTTTCCACAAACTCACCTGGTAATCGAAGAGTCGTTCCGTAAACTAGTTCAGACACGCTGCACCCGACATCTTCCTTTACCATGCTTCGGATACCGAGTAAGACTAGTGGCAAAGCCTCTGTCCACTGCGGCATGTTTGTAGCTGAAAGTGATGCTTTCAGCTGTCGATGAAATCTTTCTACCAAACCGTTAGATTGTGGATGGTAGGCTGTTGTTCGGAAGCGCGTCGCTCCAAGAAGTTTCGTCAGAGAGTGGAACAATCCAGATTCAAACTGACGTCCACGGTCTGTCGTTATTGTAGATGGACAACCAAAGTTCGCTATCCATCGTTCGACGAAAGCGCGAGCAATCGTTTTAGTAGTGATGTCTTTTAAGGGAATCGCTTCTGGCCAGCGTGTGAAACGGTCCACGCATGTCAAAAGATAAGAAAATCCATTTGATTCAGGTAAGGGTCCTACCAAATCAAGGTGGACGTGGTTGAATCGAGCGTCGGGAGTTGGAAAAGTGCCTAGAGGCCATTTATTGTGCTGAATTACTTTGCTCTTTTGACATGCCACACAGGAGCGTGCCCATTCTTTGATGTCTTTATTCATCGTTGGCCAGCAGAATCTCTGAGCAATTAGTTTAGACGTAGCACGAACTCCAGGATGAGAGAGGTTGTGCAATGTGTCGAAGATGATTCGTCGATAACTCTTGGGAACGATTGGACGGGCTGTACCTGTAGAATAATCACAAATTAAAGTGTTCTTACCTTTTCCAATCGTCTTTGTTTGGAATTTAAGCGTTGTTGTGGACAACTCGTGATGAAGATCATTGTCTTCATTTTGAAGTCGAGCTAGTTCAACAAGGTCGATTCCTTGGATACTATTCAAGGCATGTATTCGTGATAAGGCGTCGGCAACTACATTGTTAGCCCCAGATATATGTCGTATATCAGTAGAGAACTGGGAAATGTAGTCTAGATGACGCGACTCTCGCGGAGAGTACTTATCTGAAGATGACTTCATAGAAAACGTCAGTGGTTTATGGTCGGTGAATATTGTAAATTCCCGGCCTTCGATGGAATGTTGAAAATGTCGCACAGCACAGTACATGGCTAGCAGTTCACGATCAAAAGTGCTGTATCTTGATTCGGTATCGTTTAGTCGTCTTGAGAAGAATGCTAAAGGTTGCCAAGCTTTGTCAGTCCATTGTTGCAGAACTGCGCCAATCGCTGAGTCAGATGCGTCAACCGCGATGCTGACAGGGGCTTCGGTATTGTGATGTGCCAGCATAGTCACATTGGCTATTGCTTCTTTAGTCGCAGTAAAGGCTTTCTTTGAGTCTGCATCCATTGTGACCACATTTTTATTTCCACGAAGCTGATCCGTTAGTGGTTTTATGACAGATGCACAGTTCGGTATAAACCGTCTGTAGAAACTTACCAATCCATTGAAAGCTCGCAACTGCTTGATGGTGGTTGGTTCCGGGTATTCCAGAATAGCCGCCACCTTGTGTTTTGGGGTTGTATACCATTCGCATTTATAGTATGCCCCAGGAAGTCCAACGAGGTTGTTCCGATTTGGCATTTCTGTATGTTTATGGTTACTCCATATTGTTGCAGTCTACTAAAGACTGTGTCCAAATGTTTCATATGTGTTACCTCGTCTGGACTTGCTATCAAGCAGTCGTCGACATATGCATGGACATAGTCAAGCCCGCGGAACACGTCATCAATGAAACGTTAGAATGTTTGTGCTGCGTTCCTCAACCCAAAAGGCATTCGGAGGAATTCGTAAAGGCCAAATGGAGTTACGATAGCGGTTTTCGGGATATCATTTTCAGACATCGGTATTTGGTTGTACGCCTTTACCAAGTCGAATTTTGAAAATATTGTCATTCCCTTCAGAGTGGCCGTTAAATCGTGGATATGCGGTAAAGGGTAACGATCAGGCGTAGTTTGGGCGTTAAGACGTCGGTAATCACCGGTGGGACGCCAGTCATTGCTATCTTTCTTCGGGACCATATGTAATGGAGATGACCATGGACTACTGGAAGGTCGAATTATTCCCAAGTCAATCATATGATCGAATTCGTTTTTCGCAATCCTTAGTTTTTCAGGCGCGAGTCGGCGTGCTTTGGAGAATACAGGTTGACCTGTAGTCGTGATGTGATGTGTAACATTGCTGGTTACACATGATAATTTCGATGACGCCTTATTCAGATCTGGATACTTGTCGAGTATCGGCTGAAAATAAGGGTTAATTAAATGTTTAAAACGAAGAGGACATAAGCTACAACCTGTAGCCACGGTTCCACTAACGTATAGATTTGCGTTACTATCCACTAATCTCTTTTTACTAGGGTCCACAAGCAAGTTGTGGTGGCTAAGTAAATCCGTGCCTATGATGGGTATTTTCACATCGGCGATGGTGAAAATCCAGTGTATGGGTTTTCGTAAACCCACGTTTAAGTAGACGTATCGTTTGCCATACGTAGCTATGTGTTTTCCATCGGCTGCCTGTAAATCGAACGCAGCTTCATGGTGGCGATCAGATGGAGCTGCAGGAAGAACGCTAACTTCTGCGCCAGTATCGACGAGGTAGCGAACCTTCGTTATCACATCAGTGATAAATAACAGGCGGCTGCTTCCACTGGCTACGGTTGCCGCTAACGCGTGCCGGCGGGGTAGTTTCCCGATGCGTCAACAATCGGTTTATGTCTAGGGAAACAACAGGGGTCTCTACACTTCTTGGAATTTTTTGGTGAAACTAAATTACACCGCTGACCCTGAGGTACCTTTTAGCCAATGAGAATGCACTGGTAGATAAAATCATTATTTATTATGGAAAACGAAATTTTTAAAAACATTTACACATGATACATCATTTTCACATGATTTATGAACTTCTGGAGGTTGGAGACGGGTTCATTGTGTTTAAATACCAAGAACCTACCAGTAAGTTTAAAGCAATTATTACTTACCCATTCGGTTTTTACAGATCGTTCTCTATTATATTTTCTCTTTCTAATGGACGTTTCATCTACTTCAACGATTATTCTGATGCCTCCAAATGACAGATTTAAGCGCAACATGATTTCTGAGCATACGTCTCTACAGTGCTGATGCCATTGCACTGCTGATACTTCGCTTACATCTGTGAGAGACGATGCCAGCGTGACAGGCAACTGCATAATCCATAGTACAACCAATATGCAAGTTTGCCTCAGTGTCAGTTTAGACTTGCTGAAAAAACTGACTGTTTTTATTGATTTACTTCGCCAGCAGCCATTGCAAGGAAACGTTACTCCATCTCGACAGTCTCTGTACTGTACTTGAGTCATATTGAGGCCACAATCACAAGTGAGCTTTGTGAACTTAAATGCGCGCGCAACACTGAAACTAATAACTTGATTCTCATTGGCCTTCTCAAGGTCGGCGGCGTAGTTTAGTTTTACCAATTTTTTCCATAGGTGTTGTGGTACCAACACCAATGTGAATTTTCGTTTCGTCGAGGTCGAGACGACGACCTTTTCCGTGACGTACTTCGTCGACCAGAATCGTCCGGTCGGTGTCTTTCCTTCAGGTCAAGAAAACGCGAAAGAGCATTACACAATTTCGTTACTTCGTTTTCGGTGGCCTGAGGTTTTTCGGTAATGGAATAAACCTGATTGTCGCGAGTTCTGGTGATCTCCAGAATTCGATCAGCAGATGAGGCTAGTTCATCTACTGGGTTGTTATTAAACGTTACCAGAACTGCTTGCACTTGTTGTGGCAATTTTGATAAGAAGAGTTGACGGAAAAGACCTTCGTCGAAGGTGCGTTGACCAATTACCTCTCGCATGCGCGTCAACATTTCCGTTGCTGAACCACTACCTAGCTCGATGGTGTGGAACAACTCATCAAGACGTTGTCTATCGGACAAGTCTCCGCGTTTGAGAATCGATCTTTGAGTTGGTCATAAGGTTCTAGGCAGTCAGGGCTGAAAAAGAAAGGGGTGACGTACCTGTTCAATTCACGCGGAAGTGACCTTACGACGGCAAGAAATTGAACACGTGGATCTGTCACAGCGTGGTCTCGAAACTCGGCTTCTGCGTAGCAGAACCAAGCTTCTATGTTTTCTGTCCAGAAAGGAATGAGCTGGAAGTTCGGGGGTGTGGGAGTTTTAATCTTAATGAACTTAGGAGTCTGATCAGTCATGCCATATATGCAATATATAAAAATATAAAAATAAATGCGATCAAAACGTGCAAAAAAAATGAATCACACCAAAAATACTGTTAAAAACGACAAACAGGAAGGAACTCACAGTTATGAACGTGTCCAGATCACGTTTGGATCATTACCAGAGCAACTTCTAACGATTGAACCCACTCTTACGAATGAGAAGAGATCAGAAGGCAATGAAGGATGGAAGAGAAGTTTTATTTGATCGTGAATGGAGCGACAATGGGTTAGCAACGTCTAGGCTGGCAAACTAGAGATGGTTGCTTGTTTCGGTACGGCGTGGCGAGATCTGGTCGTGATGCGTGACCGGGCGCCTTCAACTTAGTAGTGTCCGCTAAAACAAACATGGTCAGCATCAATGTCGAAACCTATGTAACTATTTATTTTGGGGATTATTTACCGCTACAATTGTAAATAACTGGCCTTCTGTATTCATTCCATCGAACAACAAATACTGAAGCACTGTTTTCTTCATTTATCAATAATACTAATATTAGGTGTCAGTAAAGTGTTTGTCACTAAAATAGCAAAATAACTAAAAACAGTAACCGTCGAAAATTGCGCTCAAATTCTATTTTGATTCCTATTGGTTGGTTTTTTTAGGTAGTTTAGGCAAATTCAAGGAATATGCCACTCGGTGTCAAGCCCTGTTAACAAATTACGACACTACCCAAACAACCAGTAAATGATAAATAAAGGCCAATTTCAATGGTGAACAAAGTGTAAATAAATACGACAATGTAACATGTTACGCCTGTCTGGTGTAAATAAATAGACATGTGTATTTATTTACTAATTGACCTCCCATAATTTGTCTGGTTTGACAGCAGTACATTTCAGGGTCGTGACCTGGGCATACTTTGATGCGTCACCTGTCTATAAAGTCAGCCTAATAGTCTACTTAAAGTGTAAATTTGTAGACATATGCCTAAATAGTCTATCTAAAGGCAAATTAACGATAATTCACACATTGTTCGCCTAGGTTTACATTGAGTTCGCCTTTATTTATACACAGTTTGTTGTTTGGGTTTGGTACATGTGAACAGATTAAAGTTTGGTTTGCCTTTAATTCTTGTCTGTTAAACCGAAAGTATGACAGTTGGATACTTTTGGACGGTTTGAAATGTCATTTCTTCATAACTACTATAAGTAATATGTATCCCTGCAGTTGAATACATTCACACTGTTTGACATGTCCTTTTCATACAGCTGTGTGCCAGCATTAATATTTTTTAGACAGTACAACGCTTTATCAAACAATGGAATGAAATGTCTGTTTGGTGACATCCAGATGATCAATTATGTAATTTATAAATGTCATCTCTAAATGCAGCCTTGATGAACCTCAGATTTTTGACTTTACCTTTATATGCACAATGCCAAATGTTGCCCAGTATTTTGGTTTACTGGATCAAGAACCAATCAACATCAATTGATTTTAAGTGTGCCTGACAGTGCTTTGTCTAAGCATGGTATAAATTCAACTGGTTTATAATGACTCCCATCATTAAGTATTGTTATAATTTGGCTGGATGTTGCCTGAAAACAACTTGCCGAGTGCTAGCTCTAGTATTGTTGTGGGCGGATCGTCCAACGTAGGTGAACTTTTCCAACGAATTATGCTGTCTCGAACTTTTCCTACTTGGATACAGTTTCATCAGGCACCGGAGGAGTTCATGAGTGTAAGTATTTTTAAAATTAGGTAACCTATTTCAGGATTTGAACACTTACTATGTTGTCACTTCAAGTCGTTACCTAGACAGGTCTGGTGACATGAAGTACCAGTATGCGCTATACCAATGCACGTTCGGTATCTCACGTCCTCCTCGGGGTGCTGGACTTCGTAATAAGGGGCAAGTTTGTTTGCTCTTATGATACTCATGCTCTATTAGGTGTAAGTATTTAGGTTGCCAGTCAAAAATAAGAGTGCGGTACTCTCCAGCTGGATATGAAATATCACACTTCCAGACAGAGCATAATCATCCATGCACTACCACGTTTATGGCAACAGATTGCTCGAGACGTTGATTGTACGATGCTGTGTTATCCAACCTTTTGTCGAGAGGAACACGGATCCTCTCGAATTTATGGATCTGGCGTATGCAGAACTTGGCAAGGTCCTCCTTTACAGTGATATCAGAGATATGACGACAAAGGTCTACGAACGTAAGATTTATGTATGTGTAAATTGTCCAGGTATTGGTAATCTTAATGACCTTATACAGCGTTCAAGTACAATCGGGAAGGTTGAGGTCCTTCGGGACAGTGGTGGTAATGTTTCAAAAATCATCTTTGCACGGAACGACATTGTTAGTCTTTATGGAAAGTTCCCAGAGGTTGTTGGTATAGACTCCACATATAAAACTGAAGTTACACCCGGTATATGACCAAGTTACGTTTGGATTATTACCAGAGCAACTTCTAACGATTGAACCCACTTTTACGAATGAGAAGAGATCAGAAGGCAATGAAGGATGGAAGAGAAGTTTTATTTGATCGTGAACGGAGCGACAATGGGTTAGCAACGTCTAGGCTGGCAAACTAGAGATGGTTGCTTGTTTCGGTACGGCGTGGCGAGATCTGGTCGTGATGCGTGACCGGGCGCCTTCAACTTAGTAGTGTCCGCTAAAACAAACATGGTCAGCATCAATGTCGAAACCTATGTAACTACTTATTTTGGGGATTATTTACCGCTACAGCTCACTCCCCCACCTAATGGGTTCGTGAGGACCCTATGACGTACCAGCCAAAGGATAAAACCCAATGCGTTAAGCATTGGTAAACGTTCCTTTGATAGCTTGGATGTTGTGCAGCTTCTGGCGGTCAGCGCCTATGCTAAAGTGTCGTTACATAAAAAAATGTACAAAATGTTATCGTTTTCTTCCGTTTTCTTCTGGTCGTTTCCAGGCGTCCTGGAAAACCAAAAGAAAAAAAAATTTTAATATATGCATTTCATTAATATATATATATATATAAATGTATATATATTTAAAAGCAATTTGGCGGCTAAATACAGCTACAAAAACGCATAAAATGTCGGCAACGCTAACATGAATAAATAAAAAAATTTTTTTTTTGATATATTTTTTTTTAAACATACGAAAATATGTAAACAAAAATGCATACCATAAAGTAAAAACAAAATATTTTTATTCAATTTTTTTAATTTTGTATATATAGATATTCACAATACACACAGTGGAAAATTAGAAAAGAAAATTAATAGACGTAATATTCATTTAAGTGTTCTGGAAATCGTGCATTTCTACCAGAACGTGTAGCTCTCGGCGTTATGGAGCTCTTCTGAATTTCCACTTGCTCATTGGTTGTTGCTTGAGGCATGGCGACTTTGCTCATGTCGAGTTTCGGCGGCGTTGTGGCGAGTTGGACATCGAAGGGTTTACCTTCTAGGTAAGCTGCTTTGAGGCGGTCAATGCTGACGTTCTCTTCGTGTCCATTCTTATCGATCGTATAGTACTTTATTTCACGTTTCAAAACCTTGTATGGTCCTTCGTAAGTCGCATCAAGAGGTCGGCGTAGAGCGTCACGACGTACAAAAACGTGTGTACTATATTTTAAGGCGGGTTGGATGAAAGTGTCTGTCGATTGTCGTCGAGTTTGAACTGGCTTAACTGAACGCATAGCATTTGTAAGCCGGTTCACGTAAGAATTTATATCCAAGTTTGTCGAGGTGGAAGCGGTTTCCACAAACTCACCTGGTAATCGAAGAGTCGTTCCGTAAACTAGTTCAGACACGCTGCACCCGACATCTTCCTTTACCATGCTTCGGATACCGAGTAAGACTAGTGGCAAAGCCTCTGTCCACTGCGGCATGTTTGTAGCTGAAAGTGATGCTTTCAGCTGTCGATGAAATCTTTCTACCAAACCGTTAGATTGTGGATGGTAGGCTGTTGTTCGGAAGCGCGTCGCTCCAAGAAGTTTCGTCAGAGAGTGGAACAATCCAGATTCAAACTGACATCCACGGTCTGTCGTTATTGTAGATGGACAACCAAAGTTCGCTATCCATCGTTCGACGAAAGCGCGAGCAATCGTTTTAGTAGTGATGTCTTTTAAGGGAATCGCTTCTGGCCAGCGTGTGAAACGGTCCACGCATGTCAAAAGATAAGAAAATCCATTTGATTCAGGTAAGGGTCCTACCAAATCAAGGTGGACGTGGTTGAATCGAGCGTCGGGAGTTGGAAAAGTGCCTAGAGGCCATTTATTGTGCTGAATTACTTTGCTCTTTTGACATGCCACACAGGAGCGTGCCCATTCTTTGATGTCTTTATTCATCGTTGGCCAGCAGAATCTCTGAGCAATTAGTTTAGACGTAGCACGAACTCCAGGATGAGAGAGGTTGTGCAATGTGTCGAAGATGATTCGTCGATAACTCTTGGGAACGATTGGACGGGCTGTACCTGTAGAATAATCACAAATTAAAGTGTTCTTACCTTTTCCAATCGTCTTTGTTTGGAATTTAAGCGTTGTTGTGGACAACTCGTGATGAAGATCATTGTCTTCATTTTGAAGTCGAGCTAGTTCAACAAGGTCGATTCCTTGGATACTATTCAAGGCATGTATTCGTGATAAGGCGTCGGCAACTACATTGTTAGCCCCAGATATATGTCGTATATCAGTAGAGAACTGGGAAATGTAGTCTAGATGACGCGACTCTCGCGGAGAGTACTTATCTGAAGATGACTTCATAGAAAACGTCAGTGGTTTATGGTCGGTGAATATTGTAAATTCCCGGCCTTCGATGGAATGTTGAAAATGTCGCACAGCACAGTACATGGCTAGCAGTTCACGATCAAAAGTGCTGTATCTTGATTCGGTATCGTTTAGTCGTCTTGAGAAAAATGCTAAAGGTTGCCAAGCTTTGTCAGTCCATTGTTGCAGAACTGCGCCAATCGCTGAGTCAGATGCGTCAACCGCGATGCTGACAGGGGCTTCGGTATTGTGATGTGCCAGCATAGTCACATTGGCTATTGCTTCTTTAGTCGCAGTAAAGGCTTTCTTTGAGTCTGCATCCATTGTGACCACATTTTTATTTCCACGAAGCTGATCCGTTAGTGGTTTTATGACAGATGCACAGTTCGGTATAAACCGTCTGTAGAAACTTACCAATCCATTGAAAGCTCGCAACTGCTTGATGGTGGTTGGTTCCGGGTATTCCAGAATAGCCGCCACCTTGTGTTTTGGGGTTGTATACCATTCGCATTTATAGTATGCCCCAGGAAGTCCAACGAGGTTGTTCCGATTTGGCATTTCTGTATGTTTATGGTTACTCCATATTGTTGCAGTCTACTAAAGACTGTGTCCAAATGTTTCATATGTGTTACCTCGTCTGGACTTGCTATCAAGCAGTCGTCGACATATGCATGGACATAGTCAAGCCCGCGGAACACGTCATCAATGAAACGTTAGAATGTTTGTGCTGCGTTCCTCAACCCAAAAGGCATTCGGAGGAATTCGTAAAGGCCAAATGGAGTTACGATAGCGGTTTTCGGGATATCATTTTCAGACATCGGTATTTGGTTGTACGCCTTTACCAAGTCGAATTTTGAAAATATTGTCATTCCCTTCAGAGTGGCCGTTAAATCGTGGATATGCGGTAAAGGGTAACGATCAGGCGTAGTTTGGGCGTTAAGACGTCGGTAATCACCGGTGGGACGCCAGTCATTGCTATCTTTCTTCGGGACCATATGTAATGGAGATGACCATGGACTACTGGAAGGTCGAATTATTCCCAAGTCAATCATATGATCGAATTCGTTTTTCGCAATCCTTAGTTTTTCAGGCGCGAGTCGGCGTGCTTTGGAGAATACAGGTTGACCTGTAGTCGTGATGTGATGTGTAACATTGCTGGTTACACATGATAATTTCGATGACGCCTTATTCAGATCTGGATACTTGTCGAGTATCGGCTGAAAATAAGGGTTAATTAAATGTTTAAAACGAAGAGGACATAAGCTACAACCTGTAGCCACGGTTCCACTAACGTATAGATTTGCGTTACTATCCACTAATCTCTTTTTACTAGGGTCCACAAGCAAGTTGTGGTGGCTAAGTAAATCCGTGCCTATGATGGGTATTTTCACATCGGCGATGGTGAAAATCCAGTGTATGGGTTTTCGTAAACCCACGTTTAAGTAGACGTATCGTTTGCCATACGTAGCTATGTGTTTTCCATCGGCTGCCTGTAAATCGAACGCAGCTTCATGGTGGCGATCAGATGGAGCTGCGGGAAGAACGCTAACTTCTGCGCCAGTATCGACGAGGTAGCGAACCTTCGTTATCACATCAGTGATAAATAACAGGCGGCTGCTTCCACTGGCTACGGTTGCCGCTAACGCGTGCCGGCGGGGTAGTTTCCCGATGCGTCAACAATCGGTTTATGTCTAGGGAAACAACAGGGGTCTCTACACTTCTTGGAATTTTTTGGTGAAACTAAATTACACCGCTGACCCTGAGGTACCTTTTAGCCAATGAGAATGCACTGGTAGATAAAATCATTATTTATTATGGAAAACGAAATTTTTAAAAACATTTACACATGATACATCATTTTCACATGATTTATGAACTTCTGGAGGTTGGAGACGGGTTCATTGTGTTTAAATACCAAGAACCTACCAGTAAGTTTAAAGCAATTATTACTTACCCATTCGGTTTTTACAGATCGTTCTCTATTATATTTTCTCTTTCTAATGGACGTTTCATCTACTTCAACGATTATTCTGATGCCTCCAAATGACAGATTTAAGCGCAACATGATTTCTGAGCATACGTCTCTACAGTGCTGATGCCATTGCACTGCTGATACTTCGCTTACATCTGTGAGAGACGATGCCAGCGTGACAGGCAACTGCATAATCCATAGTACAACCAATATGCAAGTTTGCCTCAGTGTCAGTTTAGACTTGCTGAAAAAACTGACTGTTTTTATTGATTTACTTCGCCAGCAGCCATTGCAAGGAAACGTTACTCCATCTCGACAGTCTCTGTACTGTACTTGAGTCATATTGAGGCCACAATCACAAGTGAGCTTTGTGAACTTAAATGCGCGCGCAACACTGAAACTAATAACTTGATTCTCATTGGCCTTCTCAAGGTCGGCGGCGTAGTTTAGTTTTACCAATTTTTTCCATAGGTGTTGTGGTACCAACACCAATGTGAATTTTCGTTTCGTCGAGGTCGAGACGACGACCTTTTCCGTGACGTACTTCGTCGACCAGAATCGTCCGGTCGGTGTCTTTCCTTCAGGTCAAGAAAACGCGAAAGAGCATTACACAATTTCGTTACTTCGTTTTCGGTGGCCTGAGGTTTTTCGGTAATGGAATAAACCTGATTGTCGCGAGTTCTGGTGATCTCCAGAATTCGATCAGCAGATGAGGCTAGTTCATCTACTGGGTTGTTATTAAACGTTACCAGAACTGCTTGCACTTGTTGTGGCAATTTTGATAAGAAGAGTTGACGGAAAAGACCTTCGTCGAAGGTGCGTTGACCAATTACCTCTCGCATGCGCGTCAACATTTCCGTTGCTGAACCACTACCTAGCTCGATGGTGTGGAACAACTCATCAAGACGTTGTCTATCGGACAAGTCTCCGCGTTTGAGAATCGATCTTTTGAGTTGGTCATAAGGTTCTAGGCAGTCAGGGCTGAAAAAGAAAGGGGTGACGTACCTGTTCAATTCACGCGGAAGTGACCTTACGACGGCAAGAAATTGAACACGTGGATCTGTCACAGCGTGGTCTCGAAACTCGGCTTCTGCGTAGCAGAACCAAGCTTCTATGTTTTCTGTCCAGAAAGGAATGAGCTGGAAGTTCGGGGGTGTGGGAGTTTTAATCTTAATGAACTTAGGAGTCTGATCAGTCATGCCATATATGCAATATATAAAAATATAAAAATAAATGCGATCAAAACGTGCAAAAAAAATGAATCACACCAAAAATACTGTTAAAAACGACAAACAGGAAGGAACTCACAGTTATGAACGTGTCCAGATCACGTTTGGATCATTACCAGAGCAACTTCTAACGATTGAACCCACTCTTACGAATGAGAAGAGATCAGAAGGCAATGAAGGATGGAAGAGAAGTTTTATTTGATCGTGAATGGAGCGACAATGGGTTAGCAACGTCTAGGCTGGCAAACTGGAGATGGTTGCTTGCTTCGGTACGGCGTGGCGAGATCTGGTCGTGATGCGTGACCGGGCGCCTTCAACTTAGTAGTGTCCGCTAAAACAAACATGGTCAGCATCAATGTCGAAACCTATGTAACTATTTATTTTGGGGATTATTTACCGCTACAAAACCTATAAAATGGGGTATGTCTTATGTAGTATTTTTTTATGAATACTTATAGGTGGCCTTTGTATCAGTTTGTAATAACTGATGGTTTTGGCAGAGGTCGAACTGTATTATTCGCTTTGATGCGAACCGAAAAACGAACAGACATAAAGCAGATTCTCCAGTCGTTCAAAAATATAATGGGTGACACATCGAAAACAACCACTTTTACTGTTGACTGTGAACCTGGACACCTTCGTGCTCTGAATGAAGAGTTCCCAAGAGCCTCGATCATTTATTTATTTATTTATTTATTTTAATCACATACTACTCATTTACAATAAGCGTTGTAAAGAAACCATTTTGGGTTTCATCAGTTGAGTATAATAATTCAATAAATCATATTAGCGAAGTAGTATTAAGAGTATAAACGCTAATGTAATGTAGGACGTGTAAATAAAAAAAGAAAAAAACGAAAAAAAACGAAAATGAAAAAAGAAGAAAAAGAAAAAAGAAAAAAGAAAAAAATAATAAAGAATAATTCTAAAGAGTTCAATGCGTAGTCGTAGCTTAGACTTTGCATAAATAGGTTTGTTAGCCAACTAATAAACCCAATATAATTACAAGGTCAAGTTGTAATAAAAATTTAGAATCGTTTAATAAGTGATGACAGAAGACAGATAATAGTAATAATAATAAAGTACATTGGAACAGAGCGAAAATATGCACTAATAACCATGTAAAATATATAGAGAATTATAGTAATGGAGAGTGCAATTAACAGTGCAATTAACAGTGTGGTGAAATTGTGTATTGTCACTCAGGTAATATTGGAAGGGTGAATAATAATAATAATAATAAAGTAGACAGATAATAATAATGTTATTAACAATGATAATAATAAACTGGACAGATAATAATTATAATACTAATAATAAAGTAGATTGGGACACAGTGAAAGTATGCACTATTAACCATATAAAATACATAGAGAGTTATATTAACAGAGAGGTCATACAGTGCAATTAAGAGTGTGATGAAATTGTGAATTTTCACTCAAGTGATATTAAAGGGGTGGAATTTCTGAATAAAGAAGTGTGCTTGTGCGTGTGTGTACATGAATAAGTATATGGTGTTCAAAATCAATGGATAATTACAGTATGGATTCAATGTGAATAGGATTATTAGGCAACTAATGAACCCAACATAATTAAAAGGTCAAATTGTCATCGAAGTAGTGAATTGGTGTATAATTAATGATAGAAGATGGATAAGATTAATTGTCGGTGTAATCAAATTATTAGTTTTCGCATAAGTGAATTAAGGTGTATGCGTGTAGATTGAAACAATGTGAAAATATGCATTATTAATTATGAGTCCTTAGGCATATGGTGTATTATGAATATATTTGATAAATTTTAAAACTGTTTATACGGAGTTGGGACCATGTTTATATATATGATCAGTTATCTTAGGGTAGTTGAGGAGGTTACATAGACCTTCACCTGAGAGGTATTCTTGAAGTAATGTTTTGAACGCGGCTAACGACTTGCTGCAGCGAATATGCTTGGGAAGTTTATTCCATAGAGTCGCATATCTCACTGTGATAAAGCTCTGGCGTAGCTGTGTGCGACATCGCTGGATAGTAATAGTGTTTTCCTTATTACATAGGTTATGTGTGGAGGCGTAGAGGATGGGCTTTGATGTCGACGCGTAAGTTGCGCCACTAATAAGGCGGTACATGAAAGTAAGGTTTAGTTTTAAGCGTCGGAGCCAAAGGGGTTCTAGCTTTAGTTTATCGCATCGTTGTTGATAAGTTTGTGTACTGTAGTCACCTAATAAGCTCTTAGTAAATGTTCGTTGAATTCGCTCGATTTTCATCAAATCTAAGCGTCTACAGTTGCTGTAGAGTAGACAACCGTAGTCTAATATTGGACGAACACACTTTGTGTATAGTAATATTTTCGAGTGTAAATTGAGAAAATTTTTTCTTATAAACCCGGTTAACTTCCTCGCTTTGGAAGCTTGAAATGCAACATGCTCCGAGAAGTTAATGCTATCAGTATATCTTAGCCCCAAATCTTGAACGACGCTTAGAGGTTTTATTTGCACTTCGCATAGGTGGAGACTGAGGTTCCATCTGCGACCAATGGAAATATATCCACTTTTGTGCACGTTTAGGGGAAGATGCCATATTTTGGTCCATTCTGATAAGTTATCAATTTCCTTTTGTATTATTTTAGTAATAGTGTTTTCATTTGTAGTGGGTGGGAATAAATAGGCAACCTTTAGATCATCTGCAAAGAGGAAGATTTTACCATGCACAAATTGCTGGCACACATCGTTGATGAAGAGAAGAAAGAGCAATGGTCCAATTACGCTTCCTTGTACAACTCCGCTAGATACATTTACTGGCTTTGAGTAACTGGAGCCGATTCTTACAATTTGGCGGCGCCCTGTGAGGAATGATTTAAACCAACTTAATAGTGGATTTCGTAAGCCATAGGAGTGTAATTTTGAGAGGAGAAGGTTGTGGGGGACACAATCAAATGCTGTACTGAAGTCAAAATAAAGTACAATAGTTGAGAAACCTTTGTCTCTTCCAAGTGTTATATAATCAAAAATTCCAAGTGGCATGTAGCACAAGAGCGTTTTTCCATGAACCCATGTTGAGATGGATTGATCAGATTTTCCGAAAGTAAGAATGATGACAACTGTTTATGAATGACTTTCTCCATGATTCTGGACAGCACGGATGTCGTATTAATCGGCCTGTAATTTTCTATAACGTTGCGTGATCCATTTTTGAATCGCGGAGTTATGAACGATGTTTTCCATATGGCTGGATAATGCCCTTTGTCCATAGATAAAGTAAAACGTTTCAGGCAGAGAAGTGGTAAATCTTTTCCACCATATTTCATGAGGGAAGCAGGAATGCCATCAGGCCCATTGTCATTAGATATTTTTAGCGTGGCTATGGCTCTCTTTATATTTGTGCTGGTAAATTCAACTGTAGAGAGACACTTAGATGTCATCATGGATACGGGGTTTGCGGTGGCTCCAGGTTCTGTGGAACAGCATGCGGAGAAGTAGCTACTAAATTGTTCGCTAATGGAAGCTGGGTCGTCGTCGATACCGTCTTTTGTGATGAATAGTGTGGGAGGTTTATTAGATTTTGAATCAAGGCGAGATTTAATTAGCTTGATCATTGATGAAATTGGGTTGATACTATTCAATGCTTTTGTTTCCATGTTGAGTAAGTATTTGTGCTGGACACTGTCTAGATTTTCGACTATATTGAATACATTATATAATGCGGTTATGTCATGATGCTTATAGTATCGAAGCCTCAGGTGCCTCAATTTTCTCCTGAGACATTTCGGGATATGTGAGCGTGCATTGTTAATATCAGACACTCGTTCTACGTATGGGGCTATGCAGTCTAAGCAACTGATCAGATTGCTGTAGAAGACTGAGATGGCTGTGTCGATGTTTCCAGTAGTGAGATAAGAGTCCCGTCTTATGCATCGAATGAGTGCCTCGATATGCTTCCACGTTTCATTGGTGTACCTTCGATATTTGTATTTTTTAAGTCCGTTCGGGTTGAGATTATTTGTCGGTTGGTAATTAAACGTGCTTATTACTACTTTATGGTCGCTATTGTGAAATTCCGAGCTGACATTAACTGAGGTTGGGTTAAAGTTAATAGTAAAAAGGAGGTCAAGGGTATTGTTGCCCCTAGTTGGGATTTGAACCTGTTGTGTCCATCCACTGAATTCTATCATCTCTATCAATTTTGAGAATCGTTGTGAAGTGTGTGGCGACATCCAGTCGATGTTCGGCAAATTAAAGTCTCCACCGATTAGTTTGGATACGTGGGGTTGCTGTGAGGCCAGGAAGAACAGAGTGCTTAGATTTTTGTCATAGATGCTGTCTGCGTTGGGTGGTCTGTATGTACATCCTACAAGTAGGTACTTTTGATAGCCAATGACTATACTTACCCATGTTGAATCCTCGGTGTCACCTAGTTGTTCGTTACTGAACCTACAGGCCTTCAGATCGGAACGCGTGTAGATTATGGTGCCACCTCCACTAGTGTTTTGCCTATCAGTACGGAAGAGGGTATAATTATCGATATTAATTGTGTCGTCTAATATAGTTGGTTTACACCAAGTTTCGGTAATCAATACCACACTGGGTTTAGTAATGATCATAATTGATTTGAGGTAATTGATTTTGTTTATAAGTGACCTAGCATTAATTGAGACGACGTGCAACTGTGACCTTTCGTGATGTGTAAGGTCCTGCGACAGAACACGTGTTTTGAACGAGTTGGGTGTCATAGCATTAATTGAGATGAATGACTTTAAACTGTCATCGGGTTGGGTACCTGATGTTTTAGTCGATACGGCCAGTCGGTTTATTGATAGGTTGGCTGATGTTTGTGTCTCCGAGTGGATCTTTGATGGTGTATCTTCGGTTGTCTCGTCTATCAAAGTTGTGTCTGGAGTAGTAGGGTAGCTGCAAGCAGTGGAAGCAGTTTTATAATATTTGTAGTGAATCCTAGTGTGGATGAGGTTGCCAGTTGGGGAACCGGCGTGATTCCAAAAAATGGTTCTGTCTCATACGGTTTCTTTGGCCGGCCGAAGGCCAACTAAACTGTTCCTTGAAGTGTTCAGCCCATCGTTCTAAACGTCTAGACTGAGAGCTAATAAGCGTTCCATCTTTTTCGGAAATCGTCTCACTAACGCTGGATTTTTTAACCCCAGTTTCTTTTATGAACTTGAAAAGTTGTCTAGTGTTACCTATCGCCGCTGCCTTTTCCATTTCCTTTGCTTTCGCTACCCACCACTGCTCATGGTCGTTTCGCAGACTTTTCGTCAGTTTATGTCTGATTACTCGTCACTCATAATCGTGTTCGGAGCCTGATGGGATAAGTCTTCGGGAGTCTAGTAAATCAACAGAAGCCATTGAGAACCATTGATTTTTCTTGACATGTTGATTTAAGTCCTTGATAGATATCATTGTAGATGCCACAGCTGCTTGAACATCTTGCCAAGCAGTATCTAGTCGGGACGCATCTTTATAATTGCCTAAGTGATTCCTCAGTTGTTCCTGAAATTTAATCTTGGCTGTTTCATTACTAAACTGAAATCTAAAAGGTTTTCCTGTGGTAGTTTTTCTTCGCCCGGTAAAACGCAAGCAAAAGCGTGCTCGCACTAGAGCGTGGTCGGAGTCAAAACATGTACTCCAGAAAGATCGGCAGTCTTCTATCGAGCCTCTCCAACGGTAACTAATCGCAATATGGTCTATTTGAGTCCACCGTTGAGTAGGGCCAGGAGGTCTCCATGTTAAACGATGTCATCCCTTATGCTTAAAGTTCGTGTTGGCTAGAAATAACCGATTATCTGAGCAAAGCTGCAGCAGACGATCGCCGTTATCCGTTCTCTGAGCTGGAACACTGAAGCATCCACCTAAATGTCTTTCAGATTGGTTCAAGCTACCTATTTGGGCGTTAAAATCACCAGCCAAGATTACCAAATCTGAGTGTTTGGCCCTATGAAGTAGTTCAGAAAGTTTTCCGGAAAATTCATCTTCCACTTCATCCAGGTTGCAGTCGGTGGGAGCGTAGGCAGAAACAACGAAAAGACAACGGTGTGTCCCTATCTTTCCGAGTTCTTACTGAACCATTTAGTCGGACGGCACATAGGCGATTGTCGACAGGAATCCATTCAAGAAGCGCCTGTTCTGCTTTCATACTTAACGCAATACCTACACCGGCGAGCCCACGAGAAGTTGCTGTTGAATCGCCAGATAAACGAAGTGTATCGCGAAGGTTGTTCATTCTGACTAGGTGAGGTCAAGTGAATGACCACGCTAGGATCCTGTATGCGTGTTTCGGAGACGCAACATACATCAATGGCGCGGGATTCTAATGTCCTAGCTAGGGAGGCTTGTTGCCCTATTTGACACAGGGTTCGTACATTGAATGCACCAATGTGAAGTTTGGAGCGTGGTCTTAGTATGCTCGGGACGTTATTTCGTGGGCCGGAATCGTTAGCACTAATGACACAGGAGGAAGTTGAAGATAAGGATTTAGGCTAGAAGGTGGGGGCAGGATAACATTAGGAATAGAAGAAGGAGTTTGATTAAAATGGCAGTGATCTTGCGTGTTGTTAGCGGTATGAGGGCGGTTATCTCTTCCCAGTTGCCCAAGCTGTGGAAGGGTTCTTCTTGATGTAACTGAAAAGCAAAATGGGTTAGGGTTGGCCTGAAAGACCTGGAAGCGTGACCGCAGTGCCCAAGGAAAACTGCTTGAGGCCGGTCACACACGGCCTTTTTGAGAGAGGTTTTCGTTGTTGTTGTAGCTCCGTACTTGTTGAGGT
>JALJAT010000200.1:0-30241 GCA_034768735.1 Schistosoma mekongi | reverse complement strand
GAAATATTTCTGAAAACTTTGAACGACACTAAAACATGCAAGCAACGTGTATATGGCTAGAACGTGAGTTAATGTGAATGAAACGCAAGTCAGGAAACCGAAAGTATTATGAATATAATAGTGTAGTCATATATTGCCAATAACACCAATAATTATAATAATAAAATTTTCATAATAATAGGTGTATGCAACACGATATTTAAAGTATGGATGTGGACATAAAAACAAACGCAAGGGGGTAAGAGTACAGTTATAATAATATTATTAATAACTCTGCCACCATAAAGATGTCCCTACCTAGATGCAAATTTATATGTTCGACAAAGAAATGTATGACGCCATGTCTAGAAGTAATCAGAGTGTTACTATGTGTGTGAGAGGAATTAAAATGGTACGAATACACATAAAAATAGTGAGTCATTGACAGAAACAATGGTAATTACTAAAGTCCGAATGTGATCATCAAACAAATATATGAAACATACTATTTTTTAAACGTGAATATTATGAATATGTGTGGCGTGTGTAGCCATGGCAAGTTATTGGACATAACACTCAGAAAATACAAAATAACTATGGGATAGGACGTATGGGTGAGAATCGAAAATGGAACAGTAACTAACGTATGTTGCCAATATCTAGAGCACGTGCACATGTTAAGAACCAGGCGAATACGTGTGCACGACACAGTGGCTTAGAAATAATGTCACGAACTAAGTAAGACCAAGGCATGTAAAACATACATAAAATACCAAACAGGTACTCGTGTAAGCGTTAGTGCATAATAACCGTAAGCGATAGTAACCAGGATATAGTTGTAATTGTGTTAAGGAGATTGCGATGAAAGTCACAAAACAAAAGGTGTCATTAATGTAAGCGTCTATGTTTCGTGTTATTTGGCAAAATGAACGAACCGGAACGGGTTGCGTAAGTTGTGGTAGGTGGCACGCTAGATGAAAGTGACGTTGTTGAGATAGTAGGTTGATGATGCCGAGCGGAGTCCGAAATCTGTGTTTGGTTGCGAGCAGTAGGAAGTGGGATGTTTTTTATTGACGTATTGATTGATCAGTCCAAGAAAGCATTGATTTCATGTTTATGTTACGTAGTTTATCGTAATTACTTATTGTGCTAACATTTTGTGGTCACTAATTTCTTGTGGTGTTAGCATATACTATTTGAATCCTATTAATTCATTGCAATTAATTGCAACGTAATTTTTTCTATTTGAATTGTCATGGGTAAACATGACTAACATTTTTGTATATTCTAGTATTTAGTTTCATAAATTCGCTTGAAGATACTAACTTATTTTATTACTTCTTTTACATTGCTTAGCTACTCGTATATTATGCATGTTGCCTTGTGGTTAACTTTGATTTTGTCTGAGCATTACTACGTTTTGTTCTGGCCCTTGATTAGTATAACTACTGTCCTATGCGTTAAGGGCGAAATTACAAATAGTTTCAATTTAACTGAAATAATGCACTCACATTAATTAATAGAATTATACAATCTGACATCCTGTTTCGAAGTTTTACACCGTTTAGCAAGCTTTCTTGACCCTATATTAAGATTTATCGATGAACTTAATTATAGCTTTAGAAACCGTACAGGTAGTGTGGGTGGAACATTGTAATGCTAGAATACGACCTAATTTCTTCGTGCATAAGTTTTCTGCCATTCGGAATAGTTTACCTGCAGAAATCCATACGCTAGATAGGATAGATCACTTTATACGAGCGATAAACCAACTATTTAGTGACTCCAAGGCACTGAATAAACTACCGATTTATTTAAATTCTAGCATAACGTGCGAAGTACTCGGTCAGCTCAATGTGTGACACGAGATTGCAGACTAGATAACACGAGCAGTACTTAAAACTATATGTCTAAAGTTCTGTACCAAATACTCTACGACTTACCACAACCTCAACTTAGCCATTAATGGTTCATAGGGTTCTGTACCTTTAAACACTCTAAGCATGAACATTGTAGTAGAACATATAACAAAAAAGAGCACTCTGGTTTACGACGATTCGCTTTACAACTACTAGCTAACTCCATTTATATTTATTTCTTCCATTCTGTATGTTTCTCTATATCATATCCCCGAGCTTATGGACTGCCGTAATAAGGAGTGAGTCTACATTATAGCAGCTTACTCCTAATGCTGGTTAACAATATACTTAATGCATCCATAACTCATTGGTCAAATCAACCCGCACAGATTCCACTGCTTTGGAAGGGTACCTCCTATATTTGTGCTCGGTTGGAGTCCTTATCCAAGTTCCAAATATTGTTCGCCTTACCCCGTATCTGGATATGCTGCATGGTCAATTCTGCTCACTCCGAGCCGACTCTTGGTATTGCACAGCCAAAGACGAAAACACTCACCTGTTTGTCGAAAATGCACAATACTGCAACGAGTAAATTTGGCACCCTAGTACTGTGAACGTTGATGTAGTTGGTCTTGCAATTAATTAATGCCTTAATATAGTGTGAACCCCATATGAATAACTATCAAAATTTTTGTATGTTAGCAAAACTATATCATCCTGATCATGCCTGTAAACTGATATGTACTTGAGAACAAATCCATTATTATTATTATTATAAATTTTATTACGTAGGTGATCCTTTGCATCTGTAACTAGAAACCTTGCGTCGGAATATTCAGCGTAAGAGGAGAAACAGTGCACAGGAATTACTTGTTATTGATTAATATATAATCAGAACCTAACTAACTCGTAAACATGCAGCTTCCAGAACACTATTAAATCTAGCCACTATGGTTTATTTTATTGTAATATGACAACCGAAATTTTATTTTTCATATTATTCAGTCTTATTTGAAGATTTGGTTTATTCATTTGAACAGTGTATTCCATAACCTTTAATTGCGATGATGTAAGGCTAAGAATGTATTTTTTGAGTGAGCATTTTGATAAGCCGTTTTGCTTACAGCCGCAAGCGGACTTTGAAGGTTGTAAACTTTTTCATGTGGTCTATCATTTTTGTGTTAAGTTTAGTTCTGCTAAGATCTCAAATGGTATTACTATCATCGCTTATTACTTATAACTCCATCGTGTGTTCAGATAATTAAATGGTACGCAATTGTGCTAAGCGCTCTAAACTCAGTTGGATTTCACCAAAACCAAGTGATATGTCCTCTGCCAGTGACTATCTTCCTGATTTTTAGGTGACACAGTGGCTATTAACGCTTGTTAGAGCTGTGGACATCATGAAGAACATAAATAACGATATAAATTATATGATCAAACTAAAAGAAATGAAGTCTACTCTCAGTCAAATTAGTGATATTTTGCCTAGCTTTGAACCTATATCCTATCTACTACGCAAAACAGATGACCTAGACGTTTAAAAAACTTAAGCAAGTGGAGACCTTTATTAACTTAATAGCTGACGAAGTTGTAAGTCGGCTAGAATCCTACCACATAACTGTTGTTTATAATATACCTGATAAATTCCCTCTGCAAAAAGCAATGTTGGTCATTCTGAAGTCACGTAATATGTTGCATGTCTTGTGCGACTGTAGAAGATTCAGGAAAAAGACTGGTATTCTAGTTGTCCAGTCCTGTTCCACTTCACGTCAACTTTTGACACTGTGCTTATCGACTCCGTAGGTAACATGAGATCTAATACTAACCTCAAGCATATAAAGATGGTTGCGGACAAATGTACTATGCAACGAAGAATAGTTAATCACAGTACTTTATATAACGACGTCATTAATGTTGAACCAAAACATGACTCAAGCTTCCTATCTTATTCAACCATACAACTCCCTTCACTATGCCCTAGTGTCAGCTGTAATCAATCAGGTAAAATCTCTTCACCCTGCAGAAACGGAACCAAACCTAGGAAAAGTAAACGTGTCGATTTGGACACGTTAACAACCCAGGCGTCAACAGATAATCCACACACTTCCACTAATACTAGAAAATATAGAAATAACAGTAGTATTCTCCAAGGTTGCTCTCATTCTGAGGACCTTGCGCTAGATCTAGTAGATACTAAACGACTATTGAAAGCTAGCCAAATATTAACTAGCCGACATAAGACTATGCATAGTATGCCAGAGAAAGCTGACTGCATGTCTCAATTCTACCCTAAGGTATCAAGGAACTCCGAAACCCAAGACCATAAAAGTCTGCAAACTCTGCCTATAACGTCAAGGCAGAGAAAAAGCAAGGCTACTATTAGGTTGCGGGATACCGTGCCATTCACTACAAATAATATTTTACTTGGAGCCAACTGGAGCTCTTCGAAAATACCTACAAAACCAGGCTAAGCAACAAAGCATCCAAAGTATTCCAGGCAATCAGACTTTTTGCACTTCGTACCAAATACTGGGGAGACGTATTTTGTTGCAAACCAACCCCCTGTGAAGTGGAGTACTATCAAAGACAACCGCAGTTAATCTAATTACCATATCTTTAGTAGGGCAGGACGCACTCCAAATGTCTAAACAACTCTTTAGGACATCATAAACACGGGTTGCTTGGTAATAACTATATGGCCTACAATAAAAATCCGCCACTGTATAATTACTGGTTGCCTGACTACAATCCCTTAGATTTTTTAACATAAACCGCTATCCACACTATTCCTTACCCCATTGGACTCAGATGGAACCCCAACTCATAACGTAGCACATTTTATACTCAACAAACCTCCAAAGTCTGTCTTTTCATTATTCCGTCATACCCGCTCCACACCCGTCCATGTTCAGTCCTCATTTATTCCACGTCATCATATTGATGGTACCTTACCACGTGACAAGTAACCCCCCCTCCCACTTTATGAGTTATAACACACTGCTACCACTCCCTTTTACTCCATCTTCTTTTTCAAGTCCTAAGAGTGTTCATAAAGATTCTTCAACAATTGAGTTAACCCGTGACCTATCTAATTCAATTAGTCTCACACAGTTCCCTACTATTCTATTAAAATACTGTTCCTACTAAAATAAAATCATTCATTTCAAATTTTTGATGTACTCTGTCAACTCATTATAAAATACAAGCACTAATCTCCGGAGTTGGAAACGTGTTAATGTGTACTGTGTTAAAATGTAGATAATGGCATTAACATAAGTAACAGGAAACATCGTTTCTTAATATAACAATTCCACCTCCAATAGTTTACTTAGACAAATTTCTGTCACTTAGTCGATCAATCGTACAAATTTATGACGAATGCCACGAATGCTTAAAAACCATAATAAGTGAAACAAAAGTTGTTTGAATGAAGTTATGCATCAGAGAAATAAATACACTATGTAATCAGTTGCCTCTCTAAATTTTCTGGTGGTAATTCACGTTCAAAAGTGAACAGATAAGTCAAAAACGAATATGAATCGTTATGGCATTCCATTTCAAAAGCGAATTAACCAACTTAAACTACTTTACAAATCTAGAAATTTAAAGTGCTTATTCAAAATAAAGATAAGTAATTTTGTAACAACAGCAAAGAAGGTATGCAAATGAGTTGGCTGAAATATGCTGTCAAGATAATCACAATGTTGACAGTAAGTATAAAAATTCATTTACTTTGTTGATCACATTCTTAAAACAAATTAACAAGATTGTAGACAATAGATTTTGCATAGGTGAAAAGTTTAAGTCTTATATAAGCGTCATATGATATTTCTATATTGTGTTTTAATTGAGACAAAACGTTGTGGAAGGCAAATATATTTTCTACTTGACAATTTTTTGATTTCAATATTGAATTTTAACTGAGCATTTTTAAATAGAACGAGACGATTCTTTAAGTTATCAGGGATTAGTTTCACTGAAGAATCATCGCATGGATTATTCTCGTTCATAGTGAACATTTGGCCACATAACTAAACACATATGTGCATAATGCACACGTTTGACAAACCATTCTTCTGTGGTAGTTCGAACACGAAGATTGTAGGAGATTGTGACATATCAAAGATATTTAGAGAAATAATTTCTAAACACAATAATACGAGTTGTATCTGCAGATGCAGAGTGTCTTTCAATATTATGGTTTTTTTAGTGAAATTATAGTGCTGTTGTTGATAGCTGGAATTTAATGAAGGTGTCTGGTTAGCGAAGATATTCATCTGCCCACCCAGAGTAAGTAACATCACGTAGTTCCGAACTCCATAAGGGAACACAGTCATGATTGTACTTTAGAATGAATTGTGCTGTGAGGCTGGTGCAGAAAGTAAACACATCGACTACTGAAAGTAATCCACTCATTTGATCAAATATTTCAAGTTGTTACAATTGAAACAAAAGCTGTTTGACAGATTCCCTAATCGTCTTGTACTGTGTGTGAACATACAGTAATCAATTTGATACATTTTAGTGATGAATTAATTTGATGGGCCCTAGATGTAGGATATAAATGTCAATTCATAATGTATGACATTTCGTCCAACAGAAAGTTTAATGATTAAAATTGGCAGTGCATAAATGCCTTGATAATTCTGTGATAATCCGAATAAATAATTGTTGTGGAATTAGTACAGGGCTTACCATATCCCTTACAATAGAATAATGCAATCCATACAACTAAGTATTTTGAACAGTACCATAAATTACCATGCCTTCACTATAAATCTTGAATTTGTTGGAGTGTAGATAAGTTGCATTAGTGCGCGTTAGAAACATATCATATCATGTTATTTTCTAACCTCATTCGCATCTCAAATACTACATAGGAGCCAGCACAAGGACAAAATAACCTCTCACGTCATCCTCAAGTAAACATAGATGTAGTGGTTAATTAGTTAGTTTATTTGTATTTCCTTGAATCGTCCTCATCAGGGATTCATTTCATACTTGTACTAGACCTCTAAAAATTGACGGAATATAGATTGACCTGATGCATTATAAATTACAAAAACTAATCTTCGGAGTTGGAAACGTGTTAATGTGTACTGTGTTAAAATGTAGATAATGGCATTAACATAAGTAACAGGAAACATCGTTTCTTAATATAACAATTCCACCTCCAATAGTTTACTTAGACAAATTTCTGTCACTTAGTCGATCAATCGTACAAATTTATGACGAATGCCACGAATGCTTAAAAACCATAATAAGTGAAACAAAAGTTGTTTGAATGAAGTTATGCATCGGAGAAATAAATACACTATGTAATCAGTTGCCTCTCTAAATTTTCTGGTGGTAATTCACGTTCAAAAGTGAACAGATAAGTCAAAAACAAATATAACTAGTTATAATTTATTACTGACTAGTTGTCTTAAATCGTGTGGTTTACGTTAAGCAGTCTTCAAATATCTGTATTTAGTTTTGGGATGTAGTCTCGTTTGTGGGATACCTCGTTAAAGTATATTATTTTTGATAAATTAGAAGAAACTTTCTTAGACTTTCAGTTTTTATTAATAGTAAATTCTATTTTTGTTTTCTTATTAGACTTTGTTGTAATTGTATTTAGTGCTTCTGGCTGTGGACTAGATTTTGCATGATGCCTTGAAATAGTTTGATTGTTTTAATGTTTGCATTTAATACTAATAATAATAATTTATTTCCTGAATATAAGGAGCAAGACACTTTTACAGGCAATAACATATCAGATAGTAGAGACTGTTTAACTGTTATGCAAACTTATTATACATTGATGCACAGAGAAAATGGAATAATAAATTTTGTTTGAAATTGGCATTTATTTAGCGTCCATTACAAACATGGCCTCGGGACGACCTTGTGATGCATGAGAATAACAGGATGGGTTTATGTCACCAATACGAGGAGTTACATTTTGATAAAACATGTAGACGTCCAACCTTTCGCGTAATATAAAGCAATCTCGAAGTTCTTAAAGGAAAGAAGTAGGACAAACAGCAGAACGGAGCAACAGTATTAAGACAGCTATACTTTTCTGAATATTTAAGCAATCAGAAAAGTGTGACTGTTTGAACTGGCAAATACTTGGATATTAAAGCTTATTTGGCAAGTGTTAAATTTTTATCCTTGATAGGTTGGCTACTTCCGAAGTGTACAATAGTAGTGTTCAGACCGGGTCACTGTAAAAGGTAAGGTTTCATAAGGTTAATGACACATGCTTGAGATATGAGCCGTGAACTTGTATGCTAGATATGAGGTGGTCCGTGACTTATCATGTCTGGATTTTCAGATAGTTCAGCAAAGTTGCTGGGTCTTATCGGTATTAAAATACAAGCTTATCGTGCGTTAAAACTGTGGTAAATTATCACAGGAGCGGATAGAAAGTGGTAACCTATTCCATAGTAAACTGTACAATGTTACAAAAATGTTATTTCGTGGTTTGTGTTTGCATTTTTCGGTATACAGTGTTCGAGCCAAATTCTTTAGGTTATATTTGAGAGCAGTCTTCCAGGAGGGATAAAAGCTTGAGAAAGTGAGTCCGTGAATTATTTTCTGAAAATAAATTAGGTTAGTTTTCAGACGGCGTCTCCATAGGGGTTCTAGAGAATGTAACCTACATCTTTCTTTATAAATTATATTTCCGTTATACTACAGTAATCGTCGGGTGAAAGTTCTCTGGAGACTTTCAATTCGTATGGTGTCTGTGTAGTTCATATTAGAGAAGACAAGCGAGCAGTATTCTAAAGTAGGACGTGCGCTCATTCTGTATATTGCAAGCTTGGCCTCCCTGGTGTAAAAATTCCGAAGAATAAAGCCAATTCGTCGTCTTGATTTGGATATAATTGACGATCCATGCTCAGTAAACTTAAGGCTCTTGCTGTAGCATATACCCAAGTCACATATAGAGCTCAGTGTTTGAATTTCACATTCATTCGAATAGAGTTCTTGTTGAACACCATATTTTCCGAATTGTATAATCCCACACTTACTGTGGTTGAATGGTAGTTGCCATTTCTGGCTCCAGATTGAAAGGTTATCTAGGTCTTTCTGGATATCGGATGTGCCTTCATTAGATATACTAGGCTTAAAGCTGTACACTATTTTCAGGTCATCTGCAATAAAAAAAAAAAAAAAAAAAAAAAAAAAAAAAAAAAAAAAAAAAAAAAAAAAAAAAAAAAAAAAAAAAAAAAAAAAAAAAAAAAAAAAAAAAAAAAAAAAAAAAAAAAAAAAAAAAAAAAAAAAAAAAAAAAAAAAAAAAAAAAAAAAAAAAAAAAAAAAAAAAAAAAAAAAAAAAAAAAAAAAAAAAAAAAAAAAAAAAAAAAAAAAAAAAAAAAAAAAAAAAAAAAAAAAAAAAAAAAAAAAAAAAAAAAAAAAAAAAAAAAAAAAAAAAAAAAAAAAAAAAAAAAAAAAAAAAAAAAAAAAAAAAAAAAAAAAAAAAAAAAAAAAAAAAAAAAAAAAAAAAAAAAAAAAAAAAAAAAAAAAAAAAAAAAAAAAAAAAAAAAAAAAAAAAAAAAAAAAAAAAAAAAAAAAAAAAAAAAAAAAAAAAAAAAAAAAAAAAAAAAAAAAAAAAAAAAAAAAAAAAAAAAAAAAAAAAAAAAAAAAAAAAAAAAAAAAAAAAAAAAAAAAAAAAAAAAAAAAAAAAAAAAAAAAAAAAAAAAAAAAAAAAAAAAAAAAAAAAAAAAAAAAAAAAAAAAAAAAAAAAAAAAAAAAAAAAAAAAAAAAAAAAAAAAAAAAAAAAAAAAAAAAAAAAAAAAAAAAAAAAAAAAAAAAAAAAAAAAAAAAAAAAAAAAAAAAAAAAAAAAAAAAAAAAAAAAAAAAAAAAAAAAAAAAAAAAAAAAAAAAAAAAAAAAAAAAAAAAAAAAAAAAAAAAAAAAAAAAAAAAAAAAAAAAAAAAAAAAAAAAAAAAAAAAAAAAAAAAAAAAAAAAAAAAAAAAAAAAAAAAAAAAAAAAAAAAAAAAAAAAAAAAAAAAAAAAAAAAAAAAAAAAAAAAAAAAAAAAAAAAAAAAAAAAAAAAAAAAAAAAAAAAAAAAAAAAAAAAAAAAAAAAAAAAAAAAAAAAAAAAAAAAAAAAAAAAAAAAAAAAAAAAAAAAAAAAAAAAAAAAAAAAAAAAAAAAAAAAAAAAAAAAAAAAAAAAAAAAAAAAAAAAAAAAAAAAAAAAAAAAAAAAAAAAAAAAAAAAAAAAAAAAAAAAAAAAAAAAAAAAAAAAAAAAAAAAAAAAAAAAAAAAAAAAAAAAAAAAAAAAAAAAAAAAAAAAAAAAAAAAAAAAAAAAAAAAAAAAAAAAAAAAAAAAAAAAAAAAAAAAAAAAAAAAAAAAAAAAAAAAAAAAAAAAAAAAAAAAAAAAAAAAAAAAAAAAAAAAAAAAAAAAAAAAAAAAAAAAAAAAAAAAAAAAAAAAAAAAAAAAAAAAAAAAAAAAAAAAAAAAAAAAAAAAAAAAAAAAAAAAAAAAAAAAAAAAAAAAAAAAAAAAAAAAAAAAAAAAAAAAAAAAAAAAAAAAAAAAAAAAAAAAAAAAAAAAAAAAAAAAAAAAAAAAAAAAAAAAAAAAAAAAAAAAAAAAAAAAAAAAAAAAAAAAAAAAAAAAAAAAAAAAAAAAAAAAAAAAAAAAAAAAAAAAAAAAAAAAAAAGAGAAAAAGGAGTTTTTGTGTAGTGCGCAGGTATAAGAATGACCCAGATCTCGGAACAACAAAGAAGAGTGCAATGGTCCAACTTTCGGTTTTACAAATTAATCAAATGTAAGGGTTCTATTGATTATTGTCTACTTACAAGCGACAATATATCTCACTTTGTTGGCCCACTGAAGAAACAGAGTGAGTTATCGATGAAATTTTTTATCTACGAATCTTACTTTCACGATCTTCGTGACAAAATACACAAACGAAAACACAGGAATAAAGCCATTGTAAGTTGCCTGTCACAGTTTCAAATAATTTACATTTTATTGTCGTCATTAACTGTTTAATAATTAAATGCACTCTTAATGTTAACCGTGGACGAACATATTGGGGAAGAAGGGGAAAATTTGTCTGGAAGAAGGGGGAAATTCGTCTGGAATAAGGGGGAAGAGAGGGGAAGTTGTCGACAATAAAGGGGAAGAAGGGGGAAATTCGTCTGGAATAAGGGGGAAGAGAGGGGAAGTTGTCGACAATAAAGGGGAAGAAGGGGGAAATTCGTCTGGAATAAGGGGGAAGAGAGGGGAAGTTGTCGACAATAAAGGGGAAGAAGGGGGAAATTCGTCTGGAATAAGGGGGAAGAGAGGGGAAGTTGTCGACAATAAAGGGGAAGAAGGGGGAAATTCGTCTGGAATAAGGGGGAAGAGAGGGGAAGTTGTCGACAATAAAGGGGAAGAAGGGGAAAATTTGTCTGGAAGAAGGGGGAAATTCGTCTGGAATAAGGGGGAAGAGAGGGGAAGTTGTCGACAATAAAGGGGAAGAAGGGGGAAATTCGTCTGGAATAAGGGGGAAGAGAGGGGAAGTTGTCGACAATAAAGGGGAAGAAGGGGGAAATTCGTCTGGAATAAGGGGGAAGAGAGGGGAAGTTGTCGACAATAAAGGGGAAGAAGGGGGAAATTCGTCTGGAATAAGGGGGAAGAGAGGGGAAGTTGTCGACAATAAAGGGGAAGAAGGGGGAAATTCGTCTGGAATAAGGGGGAAGAGAGGGGAAGTTGTCGACAATAAAGGGGAAGAAGGGGAAAATTTGTCTGGAAGAAGGGGGAAATTCGTCTGGAATAAGGGGGAAGAGAGGGGAAGTTGTCGACAATAAAGGGGAAGAAGGGGGAAATTCGTCTGGAATAAGGGGGAAGAGAGGGGAAGTTGTCGACAATAAAGGGGAAGAAGGGGGAAATTCGTCTGGAATAAGGGGGAAGAGAGGGGAAGTTGTCGACAATAAAGGGGAAGAAGGGGGAAATTCGTCTGGAATAAGGGGGAAGAGAGGGGAAGTTGTCGACAATAAAGGGGAAGAAGGGGAAAATTTGTCTGGAAGAAGGGGGAAATTCGTCTGGAATAAGGGGGAAGAGAGGGGAAGTTGTCGACAATAAAGGGGAAGAAGGGGGAAATTCGTCTGGAATAAGGGGGAAGAGAGGGGAAGTTGTCGACAATAAAGGGGAAGAAGGGGAAAATTTGTCTGGAAGAAGGGGGAAATTCGTCTGGAATAAGGGGGAAGAGAGGGGAAGTTGTCGACAATAAAGGGGAAGAAGGGGAAAATTTGTCTGGAAGAAGGGGGAAATTCGTCTGGAATAAGGGGGAAGAGAGGGGAAGTTGTCGACAATAAAGGGGAAGAAGGGGAAAATTTGTCTGGAAGAAGGGGGAAATTCGTCTGGAATAAGGGGGAAGAGAGGGGAAGTTGTCGACAATAAAGGGGAAGAAGGGGAAAATTTGTCTGGAAGAAGGGGGAAATTCGTCTGGAATAAGGGGGAAGAGAGGGGAAGTTGTCGACAATAAAGGGGAAGAAGGGGGAAATTCGTCTGGAATAAGGGGGAAGAGAGGGGAAGTTGTCGACAATAAAGGGGAAGAAGGGGGAAATTCGTCTGGAATAAGGGGGAAGAGAGGGGAAGTTGTCGACAATAAAGGGGAAGAAGGGGAAAATTTGTCTGGAAGAAGGGGGAAATTCGTCTGGAATAAGGGGGAAGAGAGGGGAAGTTGTCGACAATAAAGGGGAAGAAGGGGAAAATTTGTCTGGAAGAAGGGGGAAATTCGTCTGGAATAAGGGGGAAGAGAGGGGAAGTTGTCGACAATAAAGGGGAAGAAGGGGGAAGTTCGTCTGGAATAAGGGGGAAGAGAGGGGAAGTTGTCGACAATAAAGGGGAAGAAGGGGAAAATTTGTCTGGAAGAAGGGGGAAATTCGTCTGGAATAAGGGGGAAGAGAGGGGAAGTTGTCGACAATAAAGGGGAAGAAGGGGGAAGTTCGTCTGGAATAAGGGGGAAGAGAGGGGAAGTTGTCGACAATAAAGGGGAAGAAGGGGAAAATTTGTCTGGAAGAAGGGGGAAATTCGTCTGGAATAAGGGGGAAGAGAGGGGAAGTTGTCGACAATAAAGGGGAAGAAGGGGAAAATTTGTCTGGAAGAAGGGGGAAATTCGTCTGGAATAAGGGGGGTAAATCCGCCGAGGGGGAAAAATCTGTTTAACTGTCGCAATTTCCCCTTTATTTCCCCTTTGATAACCATTGAAATTTCCCCTTTATTTCCCCCTTCAGCTACTTTATTTTCCCTTTTTTGTTAGTTTGGGTTGTAAGTCGTTGTTTCTAGCAAGTGAATTGTAGATGAACGTTTAATGGTTTATTGATATATTTTACTCAGACAGGTAGTGACGTTGCGTCTTTGATGTCCAATCTTTTTCAGATATTAAGGGGGCCTATTACTTCTAGTGTGTCTGAATACGTGGCTTCATCAACCAGGAAGCTAATATCTCTGAGAGCTGTATTAAGTAGCTTGCAAAATACTGGAAGATTATCTGCCATGCGTACTGCTGCTGGCAGTTTGTTCCATATTTGACCATACCTAATCAAATAAAAGTTTGCCGAGCTTTTGTTTTGTAATTTTCAATTTTAACTTGAGAGATCTTATTTCTCAGATAATAGTCCCGAGTGTAGGTACGGTATGCAATATTAATTGAGGTGTAGGTCATATCATGCAGCAGTTTATAAAAAAGGATTAAGTTTGTTCTCAGTCTTCTTTTCCATAGAGGTTCAAGTCCGAGCATGTGACATCTAGTTTTGTAGTCTATTTTAGAATTACCTTTAATCATCTGCCGTGTTAAGTAGCGTTGCACACTCTCTACTCTGATTTTGTCACTTGTTCGTAGATCGCTAAATAGGAAGGAACAGTACTCAAGTGTAGGTCTTACACATATTTTGTACAGACTGAGTCTTGACTCATTTTGATGAAAGTTTCTTAGAATGAAGCCTAGGAGCCGTCGTGATTTAGACAGTTTGGCAGAAATGTGTTCAGAGAAGTTAATGTTGTGGGAATATTGTATGCTTAGGTCGGTTACCGTATGAAGTTTAGGGAGTTTGTGGTTGCTAAGTACAAGTTGAACTTCAAGTTTTGGGTCCCCCACGCACATCCACCCACATTTCTCAGTATTGAATTCCAGACACCACTTGGAGCACCACTTACCTAGTTCGTTTAGCTCGTCCTGCATATTTTCGATGCAATGTGCCACATCATTTTTGTCAGTCTTATAGACTACTTTCAAGTCGTCAGCATAGAGATATGGATTCCCTGTTATAAAGCACCTGCATATGCTATTGATATATATAATGAAGAGTAAGGGCCCTAGAACACTGCCTTGCACAACCCCGCTGGTTATAAGTCGTGGTGTTGACGTTACAGTGCCTACCTTCGTTATCTGATATCGGTTTGTGAGAAATGATTTGAACCACCCTAGGAGTGGATTAGTGATTCCTATGGACTGCAGTTTGCAGATGAAGAGATTGTGTGGTACCCTGTCAAAAGCTTTTTGTATGTCAAAGTATAGTATTATCACTAACTTTTTCTGGTCACGGTTTCCAGTAATTTCGTCAAAGAAATCAATGAGGCATGTGGCGCATGACCTCCTTTTGAGAAAGCCATGCTGGGATGCACTAATTAAGCCTCCATTTAGTAGGTAGTCAGATGTTTGATCTTTGACTACCTTCTCCATTACTCGTGAGATCACTGGCGTGATATTAATTGGTCGATAGTTTTGGACCAGGTTCCTTGCGCCTGTCTTATGTTTATGGAGTACGTAGGTGGATTTCCAGATTTCAGGATAAGTTTCAACTTCTAGTGAGAGTGTGAACATTTTAAGTAGGAGAATAGGTATGTCTGGTCCAGCATGCTTATAGAAGATTGATGGGATATTATCGGTCCCTGAGCTATTATTAGGCTTAAGCGTATTTATAGCTTCATTGATATTTTTTAAGCTAAATAGTATAGTACTTAGCGTTGTGTTGCATATCCTATCTACACTGATGTCCGGCGTTTGAATTGTGTTTTCGTTATTCGCGAACCTTTCGCTGAGAAGTTCGCATATAACTCGTGGGTCATCGTAGGTTACCCCATTTTGCAGTATTGAGTGAATACTATAATCTTCAGTTTTATTTAAGCGTTTTTCTAATAGATAGCACAGGTTTAGGGACTTAGATGCGCCATTGAGTGCTATACATTCCTCATCTTTCAGACGAGTTTCATGTTTACATCTTACTTGTTCTAGCAAACAGTGTATTTGATTCAGAGCGGTGAAGTCATTTGAGATGAAGTACCTTTTCCTTAGTTTACGCAGTTTGGACTTAGCTTGAGTGTTGATGTAAGGGAATATTGCTTTGTAGCCCATCTTTTTTGGCGCTATAGTGTCAATTAGGGGCTTTATCGTACGGTAGAATATTTCTAGTGTTTCAGCAATGCTGCCACTAGCAAAAAATGTGGCCCATTCAGAGCATCTAACTTGATTTTGAAAGATGCCCCAGTCAGCATGGACAAAGTCTTGATACTGAAAACGCTTACAGGTCGTCCTATGCTCGCTACCTTTCACAAGAAATGGTAGAGTGCATAGGACTGTGTTGTGGTCACTGTTGTGGAGTTTTAAGCCATATTCTATGGATATCGGCGTTATATTATGACAGAATATCAAGTCGAGGGTGTTGTTGTTTCTTGTGGGTAAATGCACATGTTGTTTCCAGCCGTGTATATTGATATATTTAATTATACTCTCATAAAATGTCGGGCCAGAGAATGTGCGCTAATCGACACCTGGGAGATTGAAGTCTCCACAGATCATTTTATGGTCGAGGCTGAGGGTAGCAGCATGCCCAAATGATGCAATTATTGAGGCGTCTACTAATTTGGGAGTGTTTGGAGCCCTATATATGCAACCTAGTAGTAATTGGTAGTTATTTACATGTACTTTTAGCCATATCGGGTCAGGTACTGTGTTGAGGACTTCATCATCGATATTTTCCACCCTTATAGTCTTTGATACGTATGCCAAACAACCTCCACCTCTTTTGGTGGTTCTATCGCAACGAAATACAGCGTAGTTATCTATGACAAGGCATGAATTTGGAACATCAGGTGTCAGCCAACTTTCTGTTATTAGAGCAAGTGTAGGGTTGTATAGAAGGACCAGGGTTCGCAGAGATGTCATTTTATTCACTATAGATCGGGCATTAATTAGCATCAGTGTCAGATGAGGCGAATTAATGACCTTATATGAGCTATAGGTGACTGCATATTTAACTGCGTTCGTGCTGTGGGTTAATCTATTATATTTATTGTGGGACTTTATCAAAAGCTTTCTTGAAGTCAAGGAAAACGGTCGATACTACCATTTCCCTATCGCGTTGAGTTGTTATATCGTTAAGATAGTTTAATAGGTACGTGTCACATGACTTAGTTTTTAGGAACGGATGTTGTGAGGTAGAGATCAGATTATGTTTCTGGAGGTACTGAGATATTTCAACCTTTACTACTTTTTCCATCACTCTAGAGATAACAGATGTTAAGTTAATTGGTTGGTAGTTTTCTACATTTGAGACCGGTCCACTTTTGATTTTGGGGATAATGTATGTGGTTTTCCAGATTGATGGGTAGCATGCAGTAGAGAGTGATATCGTAAACAATTTAAGAAGTAGTAGATGGAGATTTTCGTCACCCCTTTTAAGTATGCTTGCTGGGATACCATCAGGCCCTTCGGTGTTTGAGTACTTTAGCGTATTTATAGCTTTATCAATGTTTTGCCTAGCGAAGATTACATTTGTGAGTCCACATGATGGTGTAACGGTGGACTCGTAGTCGTTTTCATAATTTCCGTTCGTTAGTGTGGTACTAAAGTGTTCACTGAATAGTTCAGCTATGAGTTTAGCGTTGTTGTATATTCGATTTTCACTAATACACAGATTTCCTCTCGTTTTAGAACCCTTGTTTTTGTTTCTAACAATTTTTAGGAGAGCTGAAAGATTTTTGATTATCATAGCTTGTTTCTCTTCTACAATGGCTTTTTCCTCACGTATCTCTACATTCATTACGTATATTTCTTTCATTGTGACTAGCGATGAAAAGTCTCTGGACCTATGAAATTGGAAAGCATGTTTTCGGAGGCGTCTTCGTATTTGCGTTGGGATAAGAAAATTTTTGGGAATTCTTGGTTTTGGTTGTCGTAATGGTGCAATCTTATATAAGGCATCATTTATGTTATGATAGAGAATTTCTGTCGATTTGTTAGCGTTGCTTTCAGCAAAGTAACTTTCCCAATTGAGACTGCTTATGTAGTTTTGGATGTTCATCCAGTCGGCTTTGTGAAAGTGTCGACTGAGTGAAGTTGTTTGATGCTTAGTTGCCGTAATGTTTATATCAAAGCTGCATATAACAATGTTATGGTCGCTACCAGGGAATTTTTTCCCTGTATGCACAGCGTATGGGGAGAGCCCGTTTGTGAAAACTAAGTCTAGGATATTTTGAAGTCTAGTGGGGTTACGAACGCACTGAGTCCAACCACCGAGTTCCAAGCATTCGATAAACGGGTCGTAGCGCTTTGGTGCTTTAGGTGGGGACCATGAAATTTCGGGTATGTTAAAATCTCCACATATAAGCTTGCTAGTGAAGGGTAGAGAGGATGCTAGTATGAAAATTCCGGTTAGTAGATCTATATTCTTTAACGGGGCGTTGGGAGGCTGGTACATACAACCGAGCAAGATCGATGTAGCCCTTGTAGGTTTCAGGACAACCCACACAGAATCTTGTGTTGCATTTAGCCCTGGAATATCACATAGGAGCGACTTCAGCTTTGAATAGACATATATTATGCAACTACCACCTCGTCCATGTAGTCTATCACTACGGTATAGGTTGTAATTATCAAGAGATATATTTATATCAGGGGTGCTTGAATTAGTCCATGCTTCAGTAATTATAATGAGCGATGGTTTGCAGAGTGACGCTAGCATGATTAAGTCAGTCATTTTGTTACATATCGACCTAGCATTTATTAGACATAAGGTAAATGCGTGGCTTTATGTGTATCATCCATACATGAACCATGGTTAATGTGTAGTTTAAGTGGGGTATAAATGGTTGTTGGTGTTCGGACAGCTCATATTGATAGTCAAGGTTACGACTGGATTTATTATAGGAGCTGTTAAGTGTATACGAACTTGTTAGCCCGGGGGATAGGGTGGGAATTTAAACTGGCTGAGATTGTATGGGATTAAGGAGGCTGCGTATACCATATGGTTCGAAATTATGTCGACCAGTTGTTTCGCTAGTGGTGCTACTATGTCCTGTATCCCGAAAAAATTCTGATTCCCGTCTATTATGTTATGATAACGATAAAAGTTGGGATTTGTACAGTTAGGAGTGAAACCGTTCTTATTTGTGTCACTATAAGAAGGGTTTAGAAGTGGTGAAAGCCTGTTGTTATGCGTATGTGCATTAACAGAGCTCATAATTGATGGTCGGGTTAATGCCCTAAAGTGTCTAGTGTTATTTTCCCAAGTGCGTGAAGTGTACCCGGTATATGACCAAGTTACGTTTGGATTATTACCAGAGCAAATTCTAACGATTGAACCCACTCTTACGAATGAGAAGAAATCAGAAGGCAATCGAGAATGGAAGAGAAGTTATATTTGATAGTGAATGGAGCAGCGACGGGATAGCAACGTGTAGGCTGGCAAACTAGAGAGAGTTGCTTTTTACGGTACGGCGTGACGTGATCTGCTGGTGATGCGTGACCGAGCGCCTTCAACTTAGTAGTGTCCGCTAAAACAAACATGGTCAGCATCAATGTCGAAACCTATGTAACTATTTATTTTGGGGATTATTTACCGTTACATCTCACTCCCCCTCTAATGGGTTCGTGAGGACCCTATGACGTACCAGCCAAAGGATAAAACCCAATGCGTTAGACACTGGTAAACCTTCCTTTGATAGCTTGGATGTTGTGCAGCTTCTGGCCGTCAGTGCCTATGCTAAAGTGTCGTTACATAAAAAAAATTTGTGCAGAATGTAATCGTTCTCTTTCATTTTCTTCTGGTTGTTTCCAGGCGTCCTGGAAATCCAAAAACAGAAAATTCTTAAATTTGTGCCTTTTATTTATATATATATACATATTTAGAAATAATTTGGCGGCTAAATACAGCTACAAAAACGCATAAAATGTTGACAACGCTAACATGAATAAAAAAATAGGTTTTCTGGTATTTTTTTAAACAAACAAAAATGTGTAAAATGCATACGGCAAAGTAAAAACAGAATATTTCTATCCAATTTTTTTATTTTATATCTATAGACTTCACAGCACACAAAGTGGAAAATTAGAAAAAGAAAAATAAATAGATGTAATATTCGTTTAAGTGTTCTGGAAATCGTACATTTCTACCAGAACGTGTAGCTCTCGGAGTAATATAGCTCGTCGAAATTTCCACTTGCTCGTTGGTTGTTGCTTGAGGCATGGCGACTTCGCTCATGTCGAGTTTCTGCGTTGTTGTGGCGAGTTGGACATCGAAGGGTATACCTTCTAGGTAAGCTGCTTTGAGGCGGTCAATGCTGATGTTCTCCTCGTGTCCATTCTTATCGATCGTATAGTACTTTGTTTCACGTTTCAAGACCTTGTATGGTCCTTCGTAAGTCGCGTCAAGAGGTCGGCGTAGGGCGTCACGACGTACAAAAACGTGTGTACTATACGTTAAAGTGGGTTGCATGAAAGTGTCTGTCGATTGTTGTCGAGTCTGAAATGGCTTAACTGAACGCATAGCATTTGTAAGCCGGTTCACGTTAGAATTGATATCTAGGTTTGTTGAGGTGGAAGCGGTTTCCACAAATTCACCTGGTAGTCGAAGAGTCGTTCCGTAAGTTAAATCAACCACACTGCATCTGTCATCTTCTTTTACCATGCTTCGAATTCCGAGAAAGACTAGTGGCAAAGCTTCTGTCCACTGCGGCATGTTTGTAGCTGAAAGTGATGCATTCAGCTGTCGATGAAATCTTTCTACCAAACCGTTAGATTGTGGGTGGTAAGCAATTGTTCGGAAGCGTGTTGCTCCAAGAAATTTTGTCAGAGAGTGGAACAATCCAGATTCAAACTGACGTCCACGGTCTGTCGTTATTGTAGATGGACAACCGAAATTCGCTATCCATCGTTCGACGAAAGCGCGAGCAATCGTTTCACTAGTGATGTCTGTCAGTGGAATCGCTTCTGGCCAGCGTGTAAAACGGTCCACGCATGTCAAAAGATAAGAAAATCCATTTGATTCAGGTAAGGGTCCTACCAAATCAAGGTGGACATGGTCAAATCGAGCGTCAGGAGTTGGGAAAGTTCCAAGAGGACATTTATTGTGCTGAATTACTTTGCTCTTTTGGCAGGCCACACAGGAGCGTGCCCATTCTTTGTTGTCTTTATTCATGCTTGTCCAACAAAATCTCTGGGCAATCAGTTTAGACGTAGCACGAACTCCAGGATGAGAGAGGTTGTGCAATGTGTCGAAGATGATTCGTCGATAACTCTTGGGAACGATTGGATGGGCTGTACCTGTAGAATAATCACAAATTAAAGTGTTCTTACCTTTTTCAATCGTCTTTGTTTGGAGTTTAAGCGTTGTTGTGGATAACTCGTAATGAATATCATTGTCTTCATTCTGAAGTCGAGCTAGTTCAACAAGGTCGATGCCTTGGATACGATTCAAGGCATGTATTCGTGATAAGGCGTCGGCAACTACGTTGTTAGCTCCAGATATATGTCGTATATCAGTAGAGAACTGGGAAATGTAGTCTAGATGACGCGACTCTCGCGGAGAGTACTTATCTGAAGATGACTTCATAGAAAACGTCAGTGGTTTATGGTCGGTGAATATTGTATATTCCCGGCCCTCGATGGAATGTTGAAAATGTCGTACAGCACAGTACATGG
This sequence comes from Schistosoma mekongi, assembly GCA_034768735.1. Classification (NCBI taxonomy): domain Eukaryota; kingdom Metazoa; phylum Platyhelminthes; class Trematoda; order Strigeidida; family Schistosomatidae; genus Schistosoma; species Schistosoma mekongi. Next base: position 9,501 of record JALJAT010000200.1, on the reverse strand, counting down.
CTAGCAGTTCACGACCAAATGTGCTGTATCTTGATTCGGTATCGTTTAGTCGTCTTGAGAAGAATGCTAAAGGTTGCCAAGCTTGGTCAGTCCATTATTGCAGAACTGTGCTAATCGCTGAGTCAAATGCGTCAACCACGATGCTGACAGGGGCTTCGGTATTGTGATGTGTCAGCATAGTCACATTGGCTATTGCTTCTTTAGTCGCAGTAAAGGCTTTCTTTGAGTCTGCATCCATTGTGACCACTTTTTTATTTCCACGAAGCTGATCTGTTAGTGGTTTCATGGTAGATGCACAGTTCGGTATAAACCGTCTGTAGAAACTTACCAACCCATTGGAAGCTCGCAAATGCCTGATGGTGGTTGGTTCCGGGTACTCCATAATAACCGCCAACTTATGTTTTTGGGTTTGTATACCATTCGCATCAATAGTATGCCCCAGGAAGTCCAATGAGGTTGTTTCAATTTGGCATTTCTGTATATTTATTGTAACTCCATATTGTTGCAGTCTACTAAAGACTGTGTCCAAATGTTTCATATGTGTTACCTCGTCTGGGCTTGCTATCAGGCAGTCGTCGACGTATGGATGGACATAGTCAAGCCCGCGGAACACGTCATCAATGAAACGTTGGAATGTTTGTACTGCGTTCCTCAACCCAAAAGGCATTCGGAGGAATTCGTAAAGGCCAAATGGAGTTACGATAGCGGTTTTCGGGATATCATTTTCAGACATCGGTATTTGGTTGTATGCCTTTACCAAGTCGAGTTTTGAAAATATTGTCATTCCCTTCAGAGTGGCTGTTAAATCGTGGATGTGCGGTAAACGGTAACGATAAGGCGTAGTTTGGGCGTTAAGACGTCGGTAATCACCGGTGGGACGCCAGTCATTGCTATCTTTCTTCGGGACCATATGTAATGGAGATGACCATGGACTACTGGAAGGTCAAATTATTCCCAGGTCAATCATATGATCGAGTTCGTTTATCGCAATCCTTAGTTTTTGAGGCGCGAGTCGGCGTGCTTTGGAGAATACAGGTTGACCTGTAGTCGTGATGTGATTGCTGGTTACACATGATAATTTCGATGACGCCTTATTCAGATCTGGATACTTGCCGAGTATCGGCTGAAAATAAGGGTTAATTAAATGTTTAAAACAAGGAGGACATAAGCTACAACCTGTTGCAGCGGTTCCACGAATGTAGGGATTTGTGTTACTATCCACTAATCTCTTTTTACTAGGGTCCACAAGCAAGTTGTGGTGGCTAAGTAAATCCATGCCTATGATAGGTATTTTCACATCGGCGATAGTGAAAATCCAGTGTATGGGTTTTTGTAAACCCACGTTTAAGTAGACGTATCGTTTACCATACGTAGCCATGTGTTTTCAATCGGCTGCCTGTAAATCGAACGCAGCTTCATGGTGGTGATCAGATGGAGCTGCAGGAAGAACGCTAACTTCTGCGCCAGTATCGACGAGGTAGCGAACCTTCGTTATCACGTCAGTGAGAAATGACAGGCGGCTGCTTCCACCGGCTACGGTTGCCGCCAACGCGTGCCGTCGGAATAGTTACCCGATGCGTCAACAATCGGTTTATGTCTAGGGAAACAACAGGGGTCTCTACACTTCTTGGAATTTTTTCCATAGGTGTTGTGGTACCAACACCAGTGTGAATTTTCGTCTCGTCGAGATCGGGACGACGACCTTCTCCGTGATGTACTTCGTCGGCGAGAATCGTTCGGTCAGTGTCTTTCTTTCAGGTCAAGAAAACGAGAAAGAGTATTACACAATTTCGTCACGTCGTTTTCGGTGGCATGAGGTTTTTCAGTAATGGAATAAACTTGATTATCGCGAGTTCTGGTGATCTTCAGAATTCGATCAGCAGATGAAGCTAGTTCATCTACTGGGTTGTTAGTAAACGTTACCAGAACTGCTTGCACTTGTTGTGGCAGTTTCGATGAAAAGAGTTGACGGAAAAGACCTTCGTCGAAAGTGCGTTGACCAATTACCTTTCGCATGCGCGACAACATTTCCGTCGCTGAACCACTACCTAGCTCGATGGTGTGGAACAACTCACAGTTATGAACGTGTCCAGAACACGTCTTGCTCTCCAATGAAGTGCACCCAGTATATGACCAAGTTACGTTTGGATTATTACCAGAGCAAATTCTAACGATTGAACCCACTCTTACGAATGAGAAGAAATCAGAAGGCAATCGAGGATGGAAGAGAAGTTATATTTGATAGTGAATGGAGCAGCGACGGGATAGCAACGTGTAGGCTGGCAAACTAGAGAGAGTTGCTTTTTACGGTACGGCGTGACGTGATCTGCTGGTGATGCGTGACCGAGCGCCTTCAACTTAGTAGTGTCCGCTAAAACAAACATGGTCAGCATCAATGTCGAAACCTATGTAACTATTTATTTTGGGAATTATTTACCGCTACATGCGTTTACTATAGTAAGTAGGGTGTTGTAATGGATGAGGAGTGAGGGGCCGCTTCTTGATAGGTTGACTTTTAAATTTTAGAGAATGCGAGTATAGGTGTCCGTCGTTACGTCGTCTACCATTCATTATGTCGCGTTTTTTATCTAAAAGTTTAGTGGACTAAAGGTTATCGTTTTCTTCATTATCTTGAGTACTCATGGATTTGCTGCAAGCTAGTGGGGAGAATCTATTTAAGGAGGCTAATATAATCTTAGCCTTTTGTCTATTTGGAGCATGATCTTCAGTCTGCGTGTGGCTATTGTTACGGACCGAAATTTGTTGTTGGTTTGCTTGGAATTGTTTAGTTTTAGGTCCAAGTTTAGTAATGTCATCTTTTGGAGTAGCCCGTTGAGAAATGGGCTTTGTTGGCCTAGGATATCAATATTTGAGTCGTTTTGAAGGGTCTGAGATTAGTTTCTGTGCGCAGGAACAACCTGGGGTGAGATTATTAGATCACGTATATTTATTAGCATTCATGGGAAGTTGTTCGCTGCCATATGATATTCCCCCCGGAGACCCGTCGAGGTCAACAACATCGGTTGCCCTTGATTTACCACTTAGGTAGGTGTCGAGTGATGATAGGTTTATATCCTTAGATACGTAATACGTTTTTTTATTTTTAGTAGGGGATACCTGTTGGTTGGCACTTGTAGTCCGATCATTGGGTGTGGGTACACCATGTCTTTTTATGCGACGTTGGGAAGGGGTCAGATCTTCGGTGGCTATTATATTTTTATAGGGTACTAGTTCCTTATCTTTTTTACATGACGTAATAAATAGTTTCGCATCTCTAAGACAGTTAAATTTAAATAATAGTGGACAGTTTTGTCTGCTTGACGTTTTTCTAATTCTTATAACTTGACACTGGAATTCTATCATGTCACGTGCTTTTAAACCTGTATCCCTTATTTCTGCAAGAGGTGTGTGGTCAAGAATATTATATACCATCACATTACATAAGGAGATAACCCCTTATGTCCTCCTTGTTTTAAACATTTAATTAACCCTTATTTTCAGCCGATACTCGGCAAGTATCCAGATCTGAATAAGGCGTCATCGAAATTATCATGTGTAACCAGCAATCACATCACGACTACAGGTCAACCTGTATTCTCCAAAGCACGCCGACTCGCGCCTCAAAAACTAAGGATTGCGATAAAACGAACTCGATCATATGATTGACCTGGGAATAATTTGACCTTCCAGTAGTCCATGGTCATCTCCATTACATATGGTCCCGAAGAAAGATAGCAATGACTGGCGTCCCACCGGTGATTACCGACGTCTTAACGCCCAAACTACGCCTTATCGTTACCGTTTACCGCACATCCACGATTTAACAGCCACTCTGAAGGGAATGACAATATTTTCAAAACTCGACTTGGTAAAGGCATACAACCAAATACCGATGTCTGAAAATGATATCCCGAAAACCGCTATCGTAACTCCATTTGGCCTTTACGAATTCCTCCGAATGCCTTTTGGGTTGAGGAACGCAGTACAAACATTCCAACGTTTCATTGATGACGTGTTCCGCGGGCTTGACCATGTCCATCCATACGTCGACGACTGCCTGATAGCAAGCCCAGACGAGGTAACACATATGAAACATTTGGACACAGTCTTTAGTAGACTGCAACAATATGGAGTTACAATAAATATACAGAAATGCCAAATTGAAACAACCTCATTGGACTTCCTGGGGCATACTATTGATGCGAATGGTATACAAACCCAAAAACATAAGTTGGCGGTTATTATGGAGTACCCGGAACCAACCACCATCAGGCATTTGCGAGCTTCCAATGGGTTGGTAAGTTTCTACAGACGGTTTATACCGAACTGTGCATCTACCATGAAACCACTAACAGACCAGCTTCGTGGAAATAAAAAAGTGGTCACAATGGATGCAGACTCAAAGAAAGCCTTTACTGCGACTAAAGAAGCAATAGCCAATGTGACTATGCTGACACATCACAATACCGAAGCCCCTGTCAGCATCGTGGTTGACGCATTTGACTCAGCGATTAGCGCAGTTCTGCAATAATGGACTGACCAAGCTTGGCAACCTTTAGCATTCTTCTCAAGACGACTAAACGATACCGAATCAAGATACAGCACATTTGGTCGTGAACTGCTAGCCATGTACTGTGCTGTACGACATTTTCAACATTCCATCGAGGGCCGGGAATATACAATATTCACCGACCATAAACCACTGACGTTTTCTATGAAGTCATCTTCAGATAAGTACTCTCCGCGAGAGTCGCGTCATCTAGACTACATTTCCCAGTTCTCTACTGATATACGACATATATCTGGAGCTAACAACGTAGTTGCCGACGCCTTATCACGAATACATGCCTTGAATCGTATCCAAGGCATCGACCTTGTTGAACTAGCTCGACTTCAGAATGAAGACAATGATATTCATTACGAGTTATCCACAACAACGCTTAAACTCCAAACAAAGACGATTGGAAAAGGTAAGAACACTTTAATTTGTGATTATTCTACAGGTACAGCCCATCCAATCGTTCCCAAGAGTTATCGACGAATCATCTTCGACACATTGCACAACCTCTCTCATCCTGGAGTTCGTGCTACGTCTAAACTGATTGCCCAGAGATTTTGTTGGCCAAGCATGAATAAAGACAACAAAGAATGGGCACGCTCCTGTGTGGCCTGCCAAAAGAGCAAAGTAATTCAGCACAATAAATGTCCTCTTGGAACTTTCCCAACTGACGCTCGATTTGACCATGTCCACCTTGATTTGGTAGGACCCTTACCTGAATCAAATGGATTTTCTTATCTTTTGACATGCGTGGACCGTTTTACACGCTGGCCAGAAGCGATTCCACTGACAGACATCACTAGTGAAACGATTGCTCGCGCTTTCGTCGAACGATGGATAGCGAATTTCGGTTGTCCATCTACAATAACGACAGACCGTGGACGTCAGTTTGAATCTGGATTGTTCCACTCTCTGACAAAATTTCTTGGAGCAACACGCTTCCGAACAATTGCTTACCACCCACAATCTAACGGTTTGGTAGAAAGATTTCATCGACAGCTGAATGCATCACTTTCAGCTACAAACATGCCGCAGTGGACAGAAGCTTTGCCACTAGTCTTTCTCGGAATTCGAAGCATGGTAAAAGAAGATGATAGATGCAGTGTGGTTGACTTAACTTACGGAACGACTCTTCGACTACCAGGTGAATTTGTGGAAACCGCTTCCACCTCAACAAACCTAGATATCAATTCTAACGTGAACCGGCTTACAAATGCTATGCGTTCAGTTAAGCCATTTCAGACTCGACAACAATCAACAGACACTTTCATGCAACCCACTTTAACATATAGTGCACACGTTTTTGTACGTCGTGACGCCCTACGCCGACCTCTTGACGCGACTTACGAAGGACCATACAAGGTCTTGAAACGTGAAACAAAGTACTATACGATCGATAAGAATGGACACGAGGAGAACATCAGCATTGACCGCCTCAAAGCAGCTTACCTAGAAGGTATACCCTTCGATGTCCAACTCGCCACAACAACGCAGAAACTCGACATGAGCGAAGTCGCCATGCCTCAAGCAACAACCAACGAGCAAGTGGAAATTTCGACGAGCTATATTACTCCGAGAGCTACACGTTCTGGTAGAAATGTACGATTTCCAGAACACTTAAACGAATATTACATCTATTTATTTTTCTTTTTCTAATTTTCCACTTTGTGTGCTGTGAAGTCTATAGATATAAAATAAAAAAATTGGATAGAAATATTCTGTTTTTACTTTGCCGTATGCATTTTACACATTTTCGTTTGTTTAAAAAAATACCAGAAAACCTATTTTTTTATTCATGTTAGCGTTGTCAACATTTTATGCGTTTTTGTAGCTGTATTTAGCCGCCAAATTATTTCTAAATATGTATATATATATAAATAAAAGGCACAAATTTAAGAATTTTCTGTTTTTGGATTTCCAGGACGCCTGGAAACAACCAGAAGAAAATGAAAGAGAACGATTACATTCTGCACAAATTTTTTTTTATGTAACGACACTTTAGCATAGGCACTGACGGCCAGAAGCTGCACAACATCCAAGCTATCAAAGGAAGGTTTACCAGTGTCTAACGCATTGGGTTTTATCCTTTGGCTGGTACGTCATAGGGTCCTCACGAACCCATTAGAGGGGGAGTGAGATGTAACGGTAAATAATCCCCAAAATAAATAGTTACATAGGTTTCGACATTGATGCTGACCATGTTTGTTTTAGCGGACACTACTAAGTTGAAGGCGCTCGGTCACGCATCACCAGCAGATCACGTCACGCCGTACCGTAAAAAGCAACTCTCTCCAGTTTGCCAGCCTACACGTTGCTATCCCGTCGCTGCTCCATTCACTATCAAATATAACTTCTCTTCCATCCTCGATTGCCTTCTGATTTCTTCTCATTCGTAAGAGTGGGTTCAATCGTTAGAATTTGCTCTGGTAATAATCCAAACGTAACTTGGTCATATACCGGGTGCACTTCACGCACTTGGGAAAATAACACTAGACACTTTAGGGCATTAACCCGACCATCAATTATGAGCTCTGTTAATGCACATACGCATAACAACAGGCTTTCACCACTTCTAAACCCTTCTTATAGTGACACAAATAAGAACGGTTTCACTCCTAACTGTACAAATCCCAACTTTTATCGTTATCATAACATAATAGACGGGAATCAGAATTTTTTCGGGATACAGGACATAGTAGCACCACTAGCGAAACAACTGGTCGACATAATTTCGAACCATATGGTATACGCAGCCTCCTTAATCCCATACAATCTCAGCCAGTTTAAATTCCCACCCTATCCCCCGGGCTAACAAGTTCGTATACACTTAACAGCTCCTATAATAAATCCAGTCGTAACCTTGACTATCAATATGAGCTGTCCGAACACCAACAACCATTTATACCCCACTCTACAGCAACTGTAGACGCTTAGATTTGATGAAAATTGAGCGAATTCAACGAACATTCACTAAGAGCTTATTATTTGACTACAGTACACAAAATTATCGCCAACGATGCAATAAACTAAAGCTACAACCCCTTTGGCTCCGACACTTAAAACTAAACCTTACTCTCATGTACCGCCTTATTAGTGGCGCAACTTACGCGTCGACATCACAGCCCATCCCCTACGCCTCCACACATAACCTACGTAATAAGGAAAATACTATTACTATCCAGCGATGTCGCACTCAGCTACGCCAGAGCTTTATCACAGTGAGATATGCGACTCTATGGAATAAACTTCCCAAGCATATTCGCTGCAGCAAGTCGTTAGCCGCGTTCAAAACATTACTTCAAGAATACCTCTCAGGTGAAGGTCTATGTAACCTCCTCAACTACCCTAAAATAACTAATCATATATATAAACATGGTCCCAACTCCGTATAAACAGTTTTAAAATTTATCAAATATATTCATAATACACCATATGCCTAAGGACTCATAATTAATAATGCATATTTTCATATTGTTCCAATCTACACGCATACACCTTAATTCACTTATGCGAAAGCTGATAATTTGATTACACCGACATTTAATCTTATCCACCTTCTATCATCAATTATACACCAATTCACTACTTCGATGACAATTTGACCTTTTAATTATGTTGGGTTCATTAGTTACCTAATAATCCTATTCACATTGAATCCATACTGTAATTATCCATTGATTTTCAACACCATATACTCATTCATTTACACACACACACACACAAGCACACTTCTTTATTCAGAAATTTCACCCCCTTTAATATCACTTGAGTGAAAATTCACAATTTCATCACACTCTTAATTGCACTGCATGACCTCTCCATTAATATAACTCTCTATGTATTTTATATGGTAAACAGTGTATATTTCCATTCTGTTCCAATTCAATTTATTATTATTATAAGTATTATTATTATTATTGCTATAAGTGTTACTACTATTATTATCTGTCATCACTTATAAACTATTTCACTATTTCGTTTACAATTTGACCTTTTAATTATGTTGGGTTCATTAGTTGTCTAATAATCCTATATACATTGATTTTTTATACTGTAATTATCCATTGATTTTCAACACCATATACTCATTCATTTACACACACACACACACAAGCACACTTCTTTATTCAGAAATTTCACCCCTTTAATATCACTTGAGTGAAAATTCACAATTTCATCACACTCTTAATTGCACTGTATGATCTCTCCATTAATATAACTCTTTATGTATTTTATATGGTTAATAGTGCATATTTTCGCTCTGTTCCAATGTACTTTATTATTATTACTATTATCTGACTTCTGTCATCACATAGAAACCGATTCTAAATATTGATTACAACTTGACCTTTTAATTATATTGGGTTTATTAGTTGGCTAACAAACCTATTTATGCAAAGTCTAAGCTACGGCTACGCATTGAACTCTTTAGAATTATTCTTTATTGTTTTTCTTTTTCTTCTTTTTTCATTTCGTTTTTTTTTCTTTTTTTTTTTTTATTTACACGTCCTACATTACATTAGCGTTTATACTCTTAATACTATTTCGCTAATTTGATTTATTGAATTATTATACTCGACTGATGAAGCCCAAAATGGTTTCTTCACAACGCTTATTGTAAATGAGTAGTATGTGATTAAAATAAATAAATAAATAAACTACACCCCTGACATTAACTATGGTTCATGTATGGATGATACACATAAAGCCACGCATTTACCTTATGTCTAATAAATGCTAGGTCGATATGTAACAAAATGACTGACTTAATCATGCTAGCGTCACTCTGCAAACCATCGCTCATTATAATTACTGAAGCATGGACTAATTCAAGCACCCCTGATATAAATATATCTCTTGATAATTACAACCTATACCGTAGTGATAGACTACATGGACGAGGTGGTAGTTGCATAATATATGTCTATTCAAAGCGAAGTCTC